>CM074294.1:18053209-18088209 GCA_037194245.1 Opsariichthys bidens | reverse complement strand
ATAAAAATTCAAATTTTTATCATAATTATAACATAAAAATGGCAAAAACAATTCATAATTATGACAAAAAGTCATAATTTTGAGAGAAAAAATTGATATTTACAGACATAATTGGCAGTTGAAATTGACAAAAAATAATCGACAAAGTATCTCATAATTTTGTTTTAGTCATTATTTCGACTTGCCATGATTGAGATAAAATTATAATTATGTTATAACACACAATTATGACTTTCATAATTATAACATATAAAATGGCACTGACATTCATAATTGAGATAAAAAGTTGAAATTATAAGTCATTGAGGTAAGTTGAAATAAAACAAAAAAAAACAATTAAAGTATCTCATAATTTTTACTTTACTTATTATAACGTCATAAGTCAAAATATAACGCATTATATATATATATATCATTATAACTCACTATGAGAAATTATGATAAAAATGAGTTATAATTATGACAAGTTAATAAATAGTGAGATTTATAATTTAATGAAGTTATAAATATTACATAAATTGAAATTGAGAAATACATTTTAGAGCTGAAACTATTTTAATTTGTACAATTTTTTATGAAAAAATTATATTAATAATATTCATATTAATCTAGCACACGTTTCACCGGTAACTGTAACGTTTATCTTCGCAGACACTACGACCTGAAACGGAACGAAGACATCGTCTCGTTCTTCAACGACTTCAGCGATCACCTGGCGGAGGAGGCGTTATGGGAACTCTCGCTCAAGATCAAACCACGAAACATCTCGCGGCGCAGGACGGAGCGGGAGGAGAAGACCTAGAACCTGATATCTACGACCTCAGAGACTTTTTACGGTGAGACCTGAACCTCCTGCAGAACCTTGGGAACCCACGCTAGGCTTTTTCAGTTCCTTATCCGGTTCTGGAGACGAACTGGGCACGAGATCCGAGACACGCAAGCTCCAATTTGCACCAACAAACTGAGACATTGGCAGTATTTTCCCCTGATTGTTGACTCTAGAGGGGAATCCTAATTCATTATCAGTAAACAAATATACAGATACGCACTCGCACGCGCACACAGGGCTCAAGAGGACCCGAACGCTGTGATATAAAGCTACGTTTATGTGTGGGTGTACAGAAAGACGCACTCTAAGAGGGCTTGCTTCATTTAATATTAATACACTGTGCCTGATGGAGTGAGTTCATGTTTGTTTGTCCCATTCGGACGTACCGTTCGGACTTCCGAAGGTCAGTCGCCTGATTCGACCTACGATTCGCCCGCCGGGTTCAGACCACATGATTGGGAAACGGGCAGACGTGTGCAATCTTATAACCGTTTTGTGAGGAATATTCACTGATTTGTTCAAATTATTGTTTTGACAGACAAGGTGAGTATTGGATAAGTGGAGTATATTATATTAATTCGAGAATTAAAGAACGAACTGGACGTTTGGACTCATTTTTCACGTCATCTTGCTATATTGTGTGACCATGTGCAACCCTTATTATAACCGTTTACCCCAGCGCTGACAGCTCCTCGAATCCCACGAAATCTGTCAAAAATGCGTGTTTTCACCTTAAAATGGGTTTTTTTATGTGTACAGTTTGCATTGACATTATTTTCATGAGTTTATTTTCATGTACAGTTCCTCTTCCCAGGTCTCAATAGCTCACATAACGCCAAATGCCAAAAAAAAAAAAAAAAAAGTGCGTTTATAAGGTACAAACAAAATAGTAGTAATTGTGCTAAATTGAAATATGTCACATTTGAGAATGCAAATTTTATGCAATTTTTTCCAGAAGTTTATGCAGGTTTATTCATTACATAAGAAATGTTTAATAAGCAAATCAGAACCAAAAGTAATTTGTTCTGCTTGTGCTTCATGTTTTACTTTATTTTACCATTTGAAAATGGTGTCAAAATGCGAAAACTACCTTAATGGTCCAAAATAGACTTTTTTTTTGTCTTTATTCAAAATTAATTTATCATTTTTTTAACTTTTCGATTATTGCGTGTGGGGGGGGGGGAGCAGACTGTGATGTCACAAACAGGGGCGGGGCTCGGCGTTTCCTGGCGACGAGCGGTTTGCCAGCGTGCATGTGGATGATTTCCATTCTTTTGGGATGTGTATGATATTATGTTCTGTATAAATGTACATGTACAGTTGTGATGTATAATCTCCCATCCTGTAGAGGGCAGTTACGAGGGAATATATTTTCGAACCAAACGAGTCGTGCACTAAAATAACTAACATTATGAGGCAAAAAAACACAAGGACTGAATATGCTGTGATCTCTGGGCGTCAGAGAGCGTGTGTTTGCGTGCGTGAGGTTTTTCTACAGACGTGGGAGAAAGGAAGCCAAAAACGCTTTCTTCAGTGCGTGTTGTGTGGCGTCTGAGATGTTGACGTTTATTGACTCCTGGGAATTTTTTTTCCTGTTACACCTATAACATCCTGTATATTCAACCACCAATAAAACTGCTCTCTTTGTATGGTGCTCGTATTTTTCCAACGCGGTTTCCAGCTACAAAAATGCCACACCGTTACCATGTTTTTAAGGGTTACGCTGTTCAAAAGGGGTCAGTGAGATTTTCTATTTTTAATACAGTTTCTCAGGAAAGACGCATTAAATTGATCAAAAGTGACAGTAAAGACACTGATAATGTTATAAAACATTTCTGAGCAAAAAATCCTGAATATGCATCACGGTTTTCAGCATCGATAATAATCAGAAATGTATTAGAGTGATTTCTGGAGGATCATGTGACACTGAAGACTGGAGGAATGATGCTGAAAATTCAGCTTTGATCACTGGATATAAATTACATCTCAAAATATATTCACATAGAAAACAGTCGTTTTAAATTGTAATAATATTGTACAATATTACTGTATTTTTGATCAAATAAATGCAGCCTCGGCGAGCAGAAGAGACTTATCTTACCGACCCTGAACTTTTGAATGCTGCTGTATCTTGTAGTGAATGAATATGGTAATCATTCAGTACCGTGGTAATACCTTGTTGAAATATCTTGCATGCAAATGGACATTAAAAATAAGTCCATTTGTCTAGTACGTTATTAAAAAAAAAAAAAAAAAATCCCTATTCAAATAAACACAAAAAAGAAACAAAGTTACATGTAAAAATAATGAGATGTGAAGTCACATAAGCAGGTTCTCTTTAATATTTTAAAAAAAAGTTTGTAGAAGAAATGCAAAACTATTTTAAAATATTCACAATTTCAGACCGAGTAACATAAATTATACAGTGGAACATTCAAAATAAAGAGACGCATCAGTGATAGATTAACATTTTAAATACCAAACTACCACAAGATTCACTAGAAGTATTTTACTTCATCTATTTCGTCTTATCCTAAATCTGATCAAACAGGAGTTTATGATCTAGATGAGGCAAGAAACACTGAAACTGTTTAAAATACACTGCAGGTGCAATTGAAAATCTCATGTTTTATAGTGAAATTACATCCCAATGAGACGAATCAGGCAGTGAATGCAGTTTTTTGCTGATGTGCCGTTCTGTTTGCCCTGTTACAGGTACTGACTGTTGTTGCATCTTTTCAGTACAGATTAATGTGACAAGTATGTAAACTATGACAGATAACGTAGAACTATTTTACATAGAGTTCCTCTTTGAGAGAGACGTGACTACAGGTCAAAGGTGAAGCAGCAGAAGGCATTCTTAAACTCCGTGAAAAGTGAACTTGACCGAGATTGTGTGTTGGAAGCATGCAGAAAAATTCAAGCTTTCAGGTTTTTTTGATCACGTGACTCTCTTTCGAGCGTTAATGTGGTCGTGTGCTGGGTTCCAGTAGGGGGCGTTTCGCTGGAAGGTTCCCGCCTCCGCTAGATTTCTCGCCGTGTTCGGCCACGCCCCTCTTTAGACTCCGCCCGTGGGCGTGTCCGTTGACGGAACCCCTCTGCCATTTGCAGATGTCACCGTTTAGGATGTCCTGAATGTGCTGAACTATCAGGTTTATTGCCACTGCAGATTTAAAAAGAGAAGCAACAGGTTTGAAAAGCAAGGCTTCATTTTATACAAACAGTCATTTGGACTCATATTTACCCATGTTATCAACTCCCCGAGGGATTATGACATCTGCGTATTTCTTGGTCTGAGTTGGAGGAAGATTTCAGATGTCACGAATGCATTAAACAATTCTAACAGGACGATGGAATGCGTGTGTGTTTTCTCACCGGAAGGCAGAACTCTTCGAAGGCCGGTTTAACGAACGTGGTGTACTGTGAGAGAATCTGCTCCAGATCTCGACCTCTCCTCATGTCGCGCAGAACTAAACGCACAATATTACACACACATACGTCTCTGGTAATTATTCAGATATTTACATAAATTCAAATGAAACATGCTGCTGAAAACCGAAAAAATACGGACTGTCGTTTCATTAAGAAAGAAATCAAACGGTATTAAAGGCATTGATAATGTTTTAAAAGCTTTCTGTTTCAAACAAACGCTGTTCTTTTGAATAAAGAATCCTGAAAAAAAAATGTGAAGCTGTTGTCAACACTGACAATAATCACAAATGTTTCTTGAGTATCAAATCCTCATATCAGAGTGATTTCTGAAGGATCATGTGACACTGAATGATGCAGAAAATTCACAGGAATAAATTATATTTAAATAAATATTAGTTATTTTAAATTGCAATCATATTCCACAATGTTGCTGTTTTAGCTGAATTTAAAAAAAAATTAATTTAAAATGTATTTTTAAAAATATAAAATGTATTACTTGCTATAAACATCAGCTGAAAGTAAATATTACATTACACTGCCCTACCAAAAAATAAAATAAATAAAACGGGCGCTGTTTGGATTTAAAGGAACAAAAACTTAAAGAGTCTTTTTGTGTGTTGGAAGCATGCAGAAAAATTCAAGCTTTCAGGTTTTTTTGATCATGTGACTCTCTTCCGCGCGTTCGAGCGTTAATGTGGTCGTGTGCTGGGTTCCAGTAGGGGGCGTTTATCATTATTGGATCATTATCATTATGGTTTATCATTATCATTATGGATCATTATTACAGTGATTATTATGTTATTTTTTTTGAAAATTGATGGAGTGTGTAGCTTTTCATTTCTTAACCCTGATGTTATGTTGCGGGTCAATTTGACCCGTTTAGATTTTCTAGTTGTTGGAAATACTGTTTTTTTTTTTTTTTTATATATATATTTTGTGGCTTTTTCTCATTTATCATCATGAAGATGCACGCAAAGTTTTTTGACACATACAAACAAAATCACTGTTACGTTCGTGATGTTCAGTTTGACCCGCATATTTTAACGCTCTAAGGCAACTGTACTGACCCAAAATAATAACATTTCTTGGTTACATTTTGTTATTTTATTTTTTTACTACCTTATGAAGCTAAAAAATGAGGGTTTCCACACTTATTTCAATACAGAAAAATGTTTTAACCAGCATCATGTGTGTGAAGTTCATATGCAGAAAACACACACTTGCTCATCATGTCAGAAGAAACTTCTTGACTTTATGAAATGAGTTTACAAAACAGCCAACTTAGGAAAAGTACATTTTTTCATTATACAGCTACATTTAAATTGTTCAGTTATGATGTTCTCAGAAAAAAAGTAAAAAAAAATGTATTTATTCTATTTAAAAATGTACTGTTTATTTTCACATTTTGTCAAAACAAAACAAATGCATCCGGCCGGGATTCGTTTATTATAAAATAATGTTCATATATAATAAAGTATTTGCACCTCAGAGCATGAGGATGAAACCACAAACGCTGTCATATCATGTGATCTTGCATTCATATGCTGGTGTTTGTTGAATGCGCTTCTGGGAGGAAATTATACAGAACCACTTTAACGCTCAGGCATTGCAGAAAACAGCATTTCGGATGTTGTGCAATGAGATTGGTTGGTCCAGTTATGCCATCGCAAAGTTACGTCTTATAAGTGTCTCCATCGTAGTTTATGCACATGTTTTTGTGTCACATAAAAATGCATATGTGCATGAGGTTATTTTTATGTCCATTTTTAGTATTTTTGAGCATCTTGGTGTTTCCATGTAGCGTTTTTTTTTACGAAATACTTTTACGGGGAGTAACGAAATACTTAGTTATGTATTTAAAATACAAAATTTGAGTAACTGTGTTTCATTACAGTTACATTTTAAATGGGTGGTAATCAGATTACAGTTCCATCTGAAAAGTGTTTTAGATTATCAAAGTGATTACTTTGAGTTTTAATGTCATTTCAACAGCGATTGGTGATTCTCTGACTCTGACCGTCTGAAAAAGAGGAGTTAAGTTTCATCAACATTTTAATACTTTTAAGAGGGATCATAAAAATTCTGTTATTTTTATGTAGTTCTGTCCTGAACAAGACAAAATGACTGAATTTATAAAAAAAATTGCCCAACTGTCAACTGTCCTGTCATGACCTGATGATCCACGACTGTTTTCATGTTGTTTGTGAGTCATTTTATAATTCACTCGTCACTGCAACTTTTTCCTCTCAATTTGCCTTTTTCCCCTCACAATTGTGAGTTTGCATTTTACAGTTATGACTTATTTTTCTCAGAATTGCGAGATTTAAACTCACAATTGGAAGTTATAAAGTCTGAATTGGGAGATATGAACTTATATTTTCTTATTTATTTTTTTTTTTTTATTATTTTCTCAATATTGCGAGTTTATATCTCATAATTCTGACTTTATAACTCACAATTGCAACTTTTTATCACGCAATTCTGAGGAAAAAAGTCAGAATTGTGAGACAAAAACTTGCAATGACCTTTTTTGTGTTTGTTCCACACTTACTAGTATTCCAAAGTATTCTAAAGTATTTAGATTAAGTTACTAAACTTGAGTAATGTGACGAAATACGTTACAAATGACTTTTTAAAGCATGTATTTTGTAATCTGTAGTGAAATACATTTTAAAAGTGACCCACCCAGCCCTGTTCACTGGTAATCAAGGACTGTTGGGAAAGATTCGATCCTCAGGAAAGTTGACTTTTTGACTGAAATAGTAGATTTTTTTTTAATGGCTACTTTTTGTATTTTGATAATAAACAGTGCCATTGTGTAAAAGGTGTTAAACCATTTGTATTGTTGTTATTCTATTGTTGAGGGCCAAAAGTTGAATGGAAAGGATGTATTACTTTATGTATTTAAGTTCAATAACACGGTTGCTCTTTTTTGAGAACTAAAATATGGCCCACCCTACTTTAGATAGAGAGTGCTCGACTCTTACGTTGCCAATACAAGATCTTAACCATAAACTGATGCACAATAAAAGTAATTTCCATCAAAACGTGCATCAGTTTTTCCTCAAGATCTTGTTTTGACAAAGCAAGAGGCGAGCACTCTTTAAAGTCTACTCCAGCACAACCCAAAGACTTTCACTGAATGGATTCAGAGGTGTTTGCTTATTTAAATCCAAACAGTAAGTTTTTTTGGCCAGGCAGTGTATCAACCTATTGATAATATCTCTAATATCTGTGTTTGTGTTTCTGTATGCTTTATCGATAATGTGTGCGTTACCTCGGCGAGACAGGCGTACATCCGAGTCTGTGTCGACGAACAGTTTCATGTGGAACATGTCTCGGACTTCCTGTGTGTAGAACACCAGAATCCCCTCAAACAGCACCACGTCGGCGGGATACACGCATATCTTCTCTGGCAGCCTACACACGTGATTGATAGTCAGTAGATACTCTGCTATCAAACAGACAATAAAATACTATCAATGTACACGTGAAGAGGCTGAGTTTCAGCATGTGCGACTTTTGTTGACGTGTCATTATGAGGATGAAGAGTTGTGTGTGTGTGTTATTGCCTGGAATGGGTGACGAAGTCGTATGTTGGAACCTCCACCACCTTCCCTTCAACAATATCCTTCAACGTCTGACACATGAACTCCGTGTCAAACGCATCTAGGAGAGAGAAAACATAATGGTGCTTTGAAAACTCACCCAGCTCCAAACTTTTGCATTGATTTTGTGTTGTAAGGACTTAAACATGAGGGTGAGTGAGTGATGACAGCATTTCCATTCATGGCTGAATCATTTCTTACCTGGATGGTCAAAGTTGTACTGGCCTTTCAAAGCTTTGGCCTTCTGTTCTGGAGTGAGAATCCGGTAGAAACTGTCCTGGCTGACGATAGTGACCTTCCTGTGGTGGTGATCCACCTTGTTCTGACCCAAAAGCTCCATGATTTTGGCACAGACCGTGGACTAGCAAGGGAGAAAACAAACAGCAGGTAATGATCTGGACTAGGGGTGTAACGATCTTCAAACTGAACTGAAAAACCGCGATACGGTACCGAACGCGCCCTGCCCCATTGGAGCTACTCAGCGTTGTAGCCTAACCATCAATAACCGCAGTGAGCTCTGCGTTTTGTCACTTTTGATTAGAAGAAAAAGAGTCATCTTTCGAATTCTATCCATTTTATCACGAAAAAAAAAAAAAGTATTGATGTTCTTCAATGTGGCGCCTCATTTCAAACGGCGGTGCGCGAGTGGACGCGATCATCTCTTACTCTTTAATACAGAACGAACATCTGAACATATGTTGAAAGATACTCTCAAACGTATAATATCTCGTGTAATCGCTCAATCAGTGTTTCAATGGCGGAAAGACGTCAATAAAACAGCTTGCAAATACTGTCACGTAGCATTTACCACTGCTTGTTCGTTCGCCAGTGAAATGAACTCTCGCTAAATATTAGCCTTCATATTCATCATATTTTACTTAATTTGTTAGTTATATATTCATTATTTAATGCAAGTTTAAATAAATCTGTCATGAAATTGACAGCCACTGTGCGTATGATTATATTTCAACAACGAATTGGAGTAAAAACATAATTTTATAATCAGATTTAGAAAACGGCCTTACAGGTTTGCTTACAATGTTGATTATTCGTTCTAAAAATAAACAGCAACTGAATTTAGGCTAATATTTTGACCTCTGAACCTTTATTATTATAATCGTCAAGTAAGAGCGCCCTGTATAGTTCACAGCATCAGCAGAGATAACTTTTATATCGTTTAATTATAATTTAATTCAATTAATGACAGAGCTTTTTCAATAAACTACGGTTTTAATTTTATGTTTAGCTTTCTCCCCCTGCTGTACTGAACCGCGACTTCAAAACCGCGGTAACGTTACATACCGAACCGACGTTACATCCCTAATCTAAACTAACAGTAGTGTCCATTTGTAATTTCATCAGCCTGAAAGTCATTACAGACCCTGGACACCACGTTTTAAGATTAGGAACTTTATCATTCCTAGTTTGTTTGTGAGGAGAAAAAAAATGCCATTTCAATGCACTGCATGCTATTTTCTTGTGCAATTCATACATTATCATTTAACCTGCATGCATTTCACCTAAATAGCCTACAAATGCAATGCACTATATATGTAAAGCAAAAAAAAAAAAAGAGAGATATGTTGACTGTGCCTAACCTTAGGGACAACATTTATAAGTTTGCATGCTTTAAAACGTCAAAGCCAGCAATATGCATCAGTTTCCATCATGCATGTGTCTCGTACCTTTCCACTCGCTGTTCCTCCGCTCACCCCGATCAGGAAAGGACGGTGACGGGGCCGCTCGGTTTCACACAACAGTCCGGCTGGATTCATGCTGTTACAGTAAGAACAACTGCGTTTCCTTCAATTATGGAGTTCGGGTGAATGTTGGAGGCTGTCCGGGCTGTGTGTGATCGAATTCCGCCTGGTTTCACTACCAGCCACGGCCGATTAAGTACTTCAGTGTTACTGTACTGGTTTAAGCGACATGACATTTCCCTTCCACCGCGGGGCGCTCAGTGACTTAGAAACACACGTCTCCATTGAGTCCCATTCAAATCCCATGATGTTTTTTGCCTTACTGCAGATATTTGCAGTTTAGAAAGTATCATCTTTAAAATACCCAAGATTGATTCATAGCATAAAAGAGGAAACGGCATCATAAGTCTTATTAATTATGTTGTTTAAAACAGCCTTGTTTAGTAACCGCAAACGGCTGTGATCGGTCCGTTCTACTCCAGCGCTGAGAAAAGCAACAGGTGTCATGTGACCACCCTGCCTGTGCGCGGCCTCACGATAATAATCTACAGTTGTGTAAAGAAATTGAGACATTTTAATAGATGTTGCACTGACAGATTGCACAGAATTCAATTTTTTACTCTGACCAATAATAAACCGCGACCATTGCCGGATCCTTGCTTCATCGCTGAATGCCACTCTACTTCCTTTTTCTGTTTATAATGGTTTCGCCTCTGGACGTTAATGCTGCGTCACACCGCGCGGCTCAAACTCCACCACACGTGTTAACAAAGTCATCACTTAGTGCAAATTGTGTTAAAAGGAATTTCCTCTGTTGTATTAGCCATACATTTGTCTGTGGCGACTGTTTGAAAAAAATCTCGCTTCATACTGAGTTTATAACTATTGTATTACTATTCCTTTCAAAGTTTTACATTAACTAAATTTAAATTTTCAAATTTCAGTGATGTAATAGAGGTCGAATTTTAATAAAAGCAATGGATTACTCTTTGTTACTTTGGATGTAAAGGCATTAAACACTGCATAGACTATAGCACAAAACAATCATCTTAAAATGTCTGTTTTTAAGTAATCTCCTCCCTTTACACACTTTGGTCTGTTCAAGCATAATTTATAGAGTTTGTTTATTTGAATCAATCAAAGGTTTCATGTCTATCTTTGTATTTTTAAACTGATCAAGGTTGATATGGGATTTAGAAGGAAATTTGTAATACGTAATACACTACTTTTTAGAGAGAGTAATGGTTTGATTGACAGGCGATCTGACCAATCATAACCCCGAATCTGCCATTTTGTCCGACAAAGCGGTCAGGGGAGTTAGTAGTTGGTGAACTTGAAAAATTGTTGTCTTTCCGCGCTTGAAACAACATTCCTTCTGATGTTCATTCATGTTTATTTGATGCTATAAATGAACTAGTATGAAGAGATGATCTGTCACGACACATTAAACACACACTAGACGCTATTTATTGATTAAACTTCTTTAATAAATTACCTTATTTTTATTAAATGTGAAACTGTTTCATAAGTTGTCAGTGTCCTTTGCTCCAGGATGTATTTTTCACTTCGTGAGAACATGATGTGTGGCATGAGAGCGCATGGCTTGTCGGACATAGCAACAGTAACTAAAGGCGGGGTCAATTAGCACAGTACTCTAATTAAACTATTGAAGGTGTAATTAGTAGCAATTACTTTTTTGGAGTAACTTACCCAACATTGCTTATAAAATGCTTTAGTCTATTTCAGAATTTCCAATCCTTAGTTTTATTTTTTTTTTTTGCTTGAAAAGTGATTTAGTTGTATTTATGTTTACCAGACGAATTTCGCAGATATTGTGCTTGTCTTTTAAAAAATATACAAGGACATTTGAGTGTAAATATTGCATTGAACACAAGGGGGAGCAGAACACTTAAAAAAAAAAAAAAAAAAGCTAAAGTGACAAGTTGCTTGTTTTTCAGTGCTTTTATAAGAACAAAAGTATAAAACTATAACAATATGAAACCATGAACAGCTGTTGATAATTATTATACCTCAAAGCTGTTTAGATATGAATGTCCACTGATGCAATTCATAAATCAATCATGTTTTGTCCGATCCGTCACTCAAATGAGGCGGTTTGTGTTCATCTGGATCATTTTTTGACGCCTCCTTTATGGATTCCTCCGCAACAATTTCCAGGGCTTCGTTCCCTTGAACTCTTCGGACTGATTCTCCTTTAGCAGCCAGGATCTCCTCAATGTTTCTATGGCAACACACAACAGTAAACTTTAGAGCAGGGGTTTTCAAATGCGGGGCCACAAAGACGTGCCATGTTTAGAGAAAAAAAAAAGTGATATGATGAAACTTCTTTTCACTGTTTAACGGTTTGCACAAGAACATACACACCTTTTCCCCTCCAGGTCAGAGAACCAGTTCAGATTATCAGCGATCACGTGGTGGTTGTTGCACCCAGGGCACGTTACTATGACGACGCCCTTGTGATAGGCTATCTTGGATATTCTCTTCATGGAGCGAGTGGAGCACACCTAAAGAGACAAGTAGAAAAGTACATGACTGAGCAATATCACCAAGTCCAACAGTTCCCTAGCTGAAGTATATGATCTTACTTTGCAGGTGTACACCAGGTGATAGTGCGTCGGCTGCACCTGTCCAATGGCGTCAGTCCTGCACACAGAGGTCGTGAAGCTCCTGGAGAAACTCAATCTGACTCCATTCTGTGACACAGCGGACCCCAGTAATGAATTAGTAAAGTGTAAAGAGGTTCCTCTCCGTGCCTCCTCATGTTTACTGTATGTTTTGGTTATAGGCAGACATCCCGCACCACGTGATCTGGGTATTCTCGGTCTGAATATGTGGAAAAATAATCGCGAGCTCATTCTCAGACTTTTTAAACACACGCTATATCTATATTAGCATGTCATTTCTTCTCACATCGAGTTGAATCACTCGTCGCTTGCCGATGACGTCCAACCGAAGCCCCGCCCATCGTGTTTATTTACACATCAGTTTGAAACGAAAGTATGGTTGATGTCATGATGATTAGGTGGAACTTTTGAGATAAATACAAATAATAAATAAAAGGATCCGTTGAAGGCACGAAAAGTGATCCTACGCACGTACAACAACTTAATTATTTAATAAATTCCAGGCGTATATAATACACGCAACATGACTTATGACAATGTGATCATTATTAAATGACTATCTGAATTCCTGGCTAAATGACCTGACATTGCGTGCAAGCAGGGAGAGGTTTGCATACGCCAAACTTTGCTCATAGCGTTTCAGTGACGTCATAAGGAGTCTAAAAAAAAAAAAAAAAAAAAAAAATATATGTATATATATATATATATATATATATATATATATATATATATATATATATATATATATATTATAGTTATGCTGCATCCTAAACTAGTGGAAAACAGATAAATGATGTAAAATCTGCTTCCATTTAGATTTTTGATGAGGAGAACTCTATGATGTCATAGTAACTTCATTTTTCCGTTATTCAACAGTTGTTGTGACTTTTCTTGACTTCCCGCGCGCGTCCGTGTCTTGCGACAGTTCCTTCAGTTACAGTAAACGGTCAAACGACCTTCATCTCACAAGGATAGTCTGCACCGTCCGCTCCACCCTGCGTCAAAGTCACGCCCGCTTGTGCTGTATCAGCGCAGCCCCAGTCAACGCGCCCGGTCGCGCCGCAGTACAAATTGTACTATGGCGAAGATCTGGATCATGAAAATTAATTGACTCGTGTTGACGTTGCGCGGGAACGTGGCGTGTCAGTCAAGTAACATAATTAAATATTCATGAGCACAGCTTTCAGACCCGAGGGAATGCAGATGTGTTTATGTTATTTATTATTGGAAAAAATCGTCACAAAAATTCAGAAAGGACAAATATCTTTAAAAACAATTAAAAAAAACATCTTAACCATTATAGAAGAGGACAGTACATTTTCGATACTACATAAAATCATTTTTTTTAAAAAGCGCCTGTATTATTATATAAAACTCACTAATAACAATATCCAAGATTTATCAAATTGGTGGGAAAAAAATCAGAATCATGTAAGATTGTATTTAAATTTTATAATTTATTGATTTTTAATTTTAAATGTGTGTTATAATGTATATAATGTTATAAATAAGATACGTAAAATATTCATTTTTATATTATTGCTTATTTAAAATAACATAAAACTCTCTAAAGCAAATATAGCGTTGCAAAAATATCTAAAATGTGTCATAGTTCACGAATTAGAGCTTTTGAAATGATACTATTTAATGTAATAAACGCACTTTGCAGCGCTTTGGCGGCATTGTCATGCAAATGACGCGCGTTAAATGGAGTTGATTCGTCAATTCACAGTCAGACTAGGGCCCGCGGAGTTTCTTTCAGCCAATCAGGTGCGCCTAACTGGCTAACGTAAAGGTACGTCATTAATATTCATGAGCCGAGCCTTCGCTGTAGTAGGATTCGAAGCAAGACGAGTCCCGGGAGCTTCAGCTGACGCGAATTCCTGGGCGTGGTTTAGCCGCGTTCCTCAACTCTTTCCTCGGGCTGCGGAGTGTGAGGCAGCCGCTGTGGAATCGTGGACCGGAGGAAAGACATGTATCAGTTATGCGCCACAGGAGCCAGAGATCCACTCAGTAACGAGGCCGGTGAGTTGCGCCGATGTTTGTGTGTTTCTCAGGGCTTTGAGTGTGTTCAGGGTGTGTTCGATAACACAAAAGGCTTTTTTTAGGAGACCGGCAAGACAAGCTTTAATTTTCCACCCACGGAAAACCATTAAACTGCAGGCCAAGGACTGTGTGCGCGCTTAACTTTGTGTGTCTTGAGCTAGTGTACGAATGAATGCATTGTGATGTTTTTGAACTGTCCTGTGCTTGTTTCCTGTGGATCTGATCTGATTAATAAAACATCTCATGTCATTTTATATGGCACCTTAAACTGGGGGGGGGTTTCAAACTGGGGTCTGTTAAAAGTTCACAGGAAAAACAGTGTAAAATAAATAAATAAAAATACTAACTAAAGTAAAATTGACTAAAAGAAATAACAAAATGGCTAAAATAAATAATAAGTGTAATAATACATCTAACAAAAGAGTGAGCAAAAAATAATTTTACACCTATTTTCACAGTAAAAGTCACTCAGACCAATTAGGGCTGGAGATAAAAATGGATAAAAGTGTTTTTCTCCACTTAGTGTAGTAAATGATCGATGTTGAGACACTCCCTGCTGGGTGTGTTGTGGGTTAGTGGTTAAAAATGTAGGCTAGTAACCTGTTGGTTGTAGGTTTAAACCTCAGAATGGGTGTACCGCCATTGTGCAACTGAGAGGGTCTCAAATCTGCCACACAAAGTGGCATGGACTGCTTTTTTCCCATCATTTACGCTCTTTATATTTAGTTCGTTTTGTCCTGTAACATGCCGTTTGCTTCAGGTGATCCCGAGGCGAGAGATGTGTGTGTTTTGAACAAGTGCAGGCCTGATGTTTTGTCTCCCCGCGTGTGAAGATGTCTTTTCAGCATGTGTTCCAGGAAGCATGGTTTATCCGAGCGGGACACACCCGCGATGGACTGGCTGCAGCGTGGGGTGTAAAACCCGAAGCCTGCGTGTCTGTGGGACGCCACACACCCCATAAACACCCACAAATGCCATTTTCTAGCGTCTGTGAAAGAGTCAAATGCTTCAGAACAAGTCGGATCTCTTTGTTAATTGGTGTATTTGCAGTTCTTAAAATGATTCTTTCACAAATTGGATTGATCCAATTCTTGAGGTCTATATATAAGTCAAGATCTGCTAAGGGGTTGTGAATAAGGATCTTCATTTTCATTGGTTTAATTAAGATTTTTTGTTATAAGCGATAATAAAAACAACTACGCTTTTCTGGTACAACAAAAGTTGATTTTCAGAAGTCGATGGATTTTTTTTGTTAGACGAGCCAAACATGTCAGTCTCTTGAGAAACACTTAATTTATTTAAGCCACGAAATAAACATAATTCTGTGAAATGAGTATAATGAACTACACAAAAAGCGTTTACAACATCTCCAGCACGTTTTATAATGACCCTAAAATCAAACAAAGTTCCCTCATTCATGTTGTCGCGTCCGTCAAAAACTTCGGCTGGCTGTTGGAATAATAGTATTACAGTATATTAGAATTAACTCGGTTTGAATCTGCAATGGAAATCATTTGTAACATTATAAATATATCTCTTCTGATCAGTTTAATGCATCCTTGCTGAATAAAAGTATTAATTTCTTTAAAAAATAAAATTCTTACTTTCCCAAACAAAAGCTTTCTATTTCAGATAAATGCTGTTTGAACTTTCTATTTATCAAAGAATCCTGAAAAAAAAAAAATTTTCATTGATAATAATAATAAATGTTATAATAAATTGAGCATCAAATCATCATATTAGAATGATTTCTGGAGGATCATGTGACACTGAAGACTGGAGTAATTATGCTGAAAATTCAGCTTTGATCACGGGAATTAATTGCATTTTAACATATGTTCACATATTAGTTATTTTAAATTGTAATTCACTATTTCTGTTTTTATAGTTTTAGTTTTTTTTTTTTTAATCAAATAAATGCAGCCTTGGTGAGCAGAAGAGACTCCTCAAAAAACTAAAAAAATCTTCTGACCCCAAACTTTTGAACAGTTGTGTGTGTGTGTGTGTAAATATATATATATATATTTACACACACACACACATTTCAAACATGTTCAAATAACTGAATAAAAGCTATAATAATAAAGTTTGCAGCTCTTTTTGTAAAAAAAAACGGACCATAATTTAGGTCATTGCTCACTGAAAATCTTGAAATCTGCTCTTAACTCTCTTTGGCATGTTTGTGGGAGAAAGAAATGTCTGATTTGTGAATGAATCATTCTTTTGACTCAGTGAATCGGTTTATTCCAGTTCTCAAAACCACTTTAAATGAATCATTGACATATTTATCAGATGAATCAGGTTCCTGAGTTCTCAGTGACCCTGCAATGCCTTGTCCCATAAAATGGACATTAGACTTCCATTACTTCCATGCGTTTTGCTTTTATAAACCAAGAGATAAGAGCTTCTTATTTCACTTTCCACTGCTGAAAGTGTTGTTTTATACCAAATTGCTTTGAGTGGTTAAAACTCCGTCAGTATTGCACTTCAGAGTCAGTCTGTGTAGGTAGTTTGAATTAGTGGCGAGAAATAGCAGGCGTTAATTTCAGTGTCATTATGTGAAGCCGTTTCAGCAGAGGAGTCGTAGGATTTCAACACGCAAAGACAATTTGTTAACCTCATTTCTCCCTCTGTATCTCAGCGTGATGTTCTGCTGTTTTGGACAGAGTGTGATGGTTATAGCGATGATGTGTTTGGGTGATGTCCGTCTTTAATACCAGCCGTTAGCAGCAGATGGGGACAGTATGCCCTTGGGGGAAACCAAACAGAGAGCGAGTTAAACAACAGACCCTTTGTGTGTGTTTTTGCGAGACGCACCTGGATTTCACGGGACTTTGGACAAAATGTTGTCCAGAAGAAGAGTTTTTCACGTGCTCACTCACAGGCTTTAAAAGCTTGTAATAAGTTTAAACGGGTACATTTATGAGATATTGTAAATAATATGATTTTTTTTTTCCTTCAGAAAGGTGTCAGAATCGTTTTAGAGAGCTCTGAGTATTGATCTGTAATTTGTTGTGCAAATTGTTTTCCAAAACAACAGTATATCCATTATTGTGAGGATATAAATATGCATAAATTGCAAATGTAGACACTGCAAACGTGCGTTGGGAGAAAGTACTATCCACAAAAACAAACCTATTTCTATCTGCTTTCATTTTTTTTTCTTGATAACTTGTCGTTCCAAGTGTGAAATATTGGTGGTGATTAATCGGCAAAAGTGGTTACTTGTAAATCACTTGTTTTATACATAATGATCAGGACTGTAGAATTAGGCCTTTAGAAGGTTCTATGCTATATGGTTTTTTGCCATATAGTGATCACGACGTTTCACTATAAATGATTCTTTTCCATATAGTGAACAATTTGTTCCACTATAGCAGGTCCTTTGCCATGTAGTGATCAAGATGTTCCACTAACAAAGCTTCTTTCCCATATAGTGTTCAAGATGTTCCTCTATAGAAGGTTCTTTACCATATAGTGTTCAAGATGTTCCTCTATAGAAGGTTCTTTACCATATAGTGAACGCGATGTTCCTCTATAGAAGGTTCTTTACCATATAGTGTTCAAGATGTTCCTCTATAGAAGGTTCTTTACCATATAGTGTTCAAGATGTTCCTCTATAGAAGGTTCTTTACCATATAGTGTTCAAGATGTTCCTCTATAGAAGGTTCTTTACCATATAGTGTTCAAGATGTTCCTCTATAGAAGGTTCTTTACCATATAGTGAACGCGATGTTCCTCTATAGAAGGTTCTTTACCATATAGTGTTCAAGATGTTCCTCTATAGAAGGTTCTTTACCATATAGTGTTCAAGATGTTCCTCTATAGAAGGTTCTTTACCATATAGTGAACGCGATGTTCCTCTATAGAAGGTTCTTTACCATATAGTGTTCAAGATGTTCCTCTATAGAAGGTTCTTTACCATATAGTGTTCAAGATGTTCCTCTATAGAAGGTTCTTTACCATATAGTGTTCAAGATGTTCCTCTATAGAAGGTTCTTTACCATATAGTGAACGCGATGTTCCTCTATAGAAGGTTCTTTACCATATAGTGTTCAAGATGTTCCTCTATAGAAGGTTCTTTACCATATAGTGAACACGATGTTCCTCTATAGAAGGTTCTTTACCATATAGTGTTCAAGATGTTCCTCTATAGAAGGTTCTTTACCATATAGTGTTCAAGATGTTCCTCTATAGAAGGTTCTTTACCATATAGTGAACGCGATGTTCCTCTATAGAAGGTTCTTTACCATATAGTGTTCAAGATGTTCCTCTATAGAAGGTTCTTTACCATATAGTGTTCAAGATGTTCCTCTATAGAAGGTTCTTTACCATATAGTGTTCAAGATGTTCCTCTATAGAAGGTTCTTTACCATATAGTGAACGAGATGTTCTTTACCATATAGTGATCGAGATGTTCCTCTATAGAAGGTTTTTTACCATATAGTGTTCAAGATGTTCCACTATAAATGGTTCTTTCCCATATAGTGATCAAGATTTTCCACAATAGAAGGTCCATCAAGATATTCCTCTACAGAAAGTTCTTTGCCAAATAACAATAATAATAATAATAATCCATTATAGATGGTTCTTTGCTATGTTATTGATCAAGATGATCGCTATATGGAAAAGAACCTTCTTTACTGTAAAAATGTGTGGCTCTATAAATGGTTCCTTGCCAAATAATGATCAAGATGTTTCAATATAGAAGATTCTTTTCCATATATAGTGATTAAGACGTTCCATTATAGAGGGTTTTTTTGCCTTATAGCGATTTAGCAGTTCCATTAGAAGATATTCTGTCATTCAGTCTGATCTAGAGGTCTCTCTGTCATATTTTGCCAACAATCTTGTACTATATTTGTTGTGGCAGCTCAGGGGAGCACAGACTGTAGTGCACGTAAATCTAAAAGTCTGTTATTAGGACATAATGCTCATTCAGAGAAGAAGGAACAAACACAGGAGCTTGTTCCAGCTTTCCTGCTGATGGGCTTTTTTCAGCTAGATGACGTTGCTTTCTAGAGGATATGAGAGTAGTGAATACCGCTTACTTTGTGGAAGTATTTATAACATTACTTTACATTATTTGGGAAAGAATTGAGGTGTTTTTGGTATATGAAGTATTCCCTTCATGGTGAGGAATGGGATGTTTAGTGTGGAAGCCAGAACACTGAGGGAAAATGTCAAGTGTAATTACATTCAAAGAAAGAGGCTTTTATCTCGAGCGAGCACACGATAAACGGGGAGAATGTGTGTACACTTGCACGGCATTGCCAAAGATTATGATGGAACAGACGTCTCGTGGACGGCCAGCGCTGGTCTAGACCGGATCAGTAGACGGGTGTGAGGAGCCGGACGGAGATAAACGCTCTCAGTGGGCCTTGTGTTAAAACAACACGTCTCCAATTTACTCCTAAAGGAAAGAAACCGATCCTCACTGCACACACACTGTTTACTTTCTGAAGGATATGAGGAAATTGTCTGTTTAGAAGATGCTTTTGAAATACTTGAAGTTTAGTGAAGTGCTTCCAGCGTTGTGAAGAAGGCGTTTGTGTTTGTTCATTGTTAATAGACTTTCAGAGACTCGTGAGAGACTATGGAGGACCAGGAGTGCCACATAAAAATAAAACGAAGAATCAGTTAATTCATTTAATAATTCGCACATAAAAATGTATATAATTAACCCTTGTGCATTGTTCAAATTCACTACCCTTTCGTTATGTACTTTAACTGCTTTAAAAATGTATCAGATAAATATTTTTTTCAATTTTTTTTTGCTTAAATCTATTAATCAACCTCAGTCCTGATCAAAACTACTAAATTTAAAACAAAAATTCAGGATTTTAACTCTTTAATTGCCAAATTCATAAATGATATCACTGATTTGGGAAAATTTAATGATTGTTTTTGTTTTAAATTTAGTAGTTTTGATCAGGACTGAGGTTGATTATTAGATTTAAGCAAAAAAAATATTTATCTGATACATTTTTAAAGCAGTTAAAGTACATAACGAAAGGGTAGTGAATTTGAACAATGCACAAGGGTTAATTATATACATTTTTATGTGCGAATTATTAAATGAATTAACTGATTCTTCGTTTTATTTTTATGTGGCACTCCTGGTCCTCCATATGAGACACCTTTACATGCGCGTTTCGTTCTTCGGAGGAATATTTCACCCCAAAAAATGTATCCCTCATCATTTACATCATTTGCACTGCGTTGAAACCATATGACCGACTGAGAGATGGATAGGAAAATTATGAGCAAATTACGTTCTTAAAAATATAGTGCACAAGTGGAGCTTGACAACCCTAGTATGCTGTAACTTTCATTATACAGGAAAGAGGTAAAGAAGATAATAATAGAGTCATTTCAGTTATTGAAACAATAAAGTTATTGGTTTTTTAATGTGAATTATCTCTGTTTTTCGGGTGTTGGTATTACCGCAAGTGTTATATTCCTCTTTAGTGTGCCTTTCTTTTTCCTAACGGACTGTAGCAACTAGATGGTGTTTGTGGGTTAGTCGTGTGAATGGTTGGTCGTAGAGTGTCAGTATATGTTTTTATCTCTGTGTGAATCGTGTGAATATTCAGATGGTGTGTGTTTGGGAGATAAGGAGGTGCTCGTGTAAATAGGATGTTGTGAGTGTTTGCCAAGCCGTTGCTATACGGTTTCTAGTTTTCTTGTGAGTGGTTGCTTACTGGTTTGTGTTTTTGTACGCGATTGTTTTTGTTCTCTGAAATAAAATTTCAAAAAAAATTAGGCGAAAAACTTAAAATAAAAAAATCGTAAATGTTGCTTTGACAACTAGGCAAGGATTAAAATTACTTAATTTTTTTAAATGCCAAAATAACATATAAATGCTAGTATTTATATATGAATGCCAAAAGCATGTAAAATAATTACTAAACTAAAATGAAAGTTTCATATAAACATGTAAATGACACTTAATAGGGTTGGGTATTGTTTGAATTTCCCAATTCCCAATTTCCCAGTTTTAATTCTGATATTATATATATATATATATATAAAATTAAACATGATTTTGATATCAAACATATTTATTCTGTCTTTTTGTAAAACAGTGTTTCAAAAATCTGCAGCCTGAAGAACAACTAACTAATAAACTAGACTTCGTTTTTAGACATTATTACAGAGTTCGAAATTCTCGTCTGAAAATTTTCACACGTTGAAAAATAAATATGGCCTCACGTTGCGTCAATCAGTTTACACACTGCTCCCGAAACTTTCGTCCGTTGTTGAAAAAATCCAGATTGGGTTCAATTTTGCATCCGTAACAAGCGTTTTGAGAGAGGTTTTGACAATGCAGAGCTCTTTTTTAACTTGTTTTGCATTTTTTATTATTATTATTATTATTATTAATACTCATCGGACCCCGTTTACATTAGTGCGTTTTAGTTTTAAAACACAAGTTTTGTTACGGTTACACCTGTCATTTACACTACACCGGCGTTTTCGAACCTTGAAAACGATGCGTGGCTGCCCAAGTTCGCTCTCATATGCTTGACGATGGTGTAAACGTGGTGGTAACATGGAGACTGGCCTGCCATCTTTGCTGGCTTTGTTGTAATTTTTAGCAGCCATGGTGTAGTTATTAAACTGATTGTTTTTTAACTACTTCAGCTACCCTCATGTGCAAGAAGCAACTCCTTGTAACCCCTTTACCCAAGTCCTACTCGCCCCGCTGTGCGCAGGCCTCGAACCCCGGTACATAAGCGCGTGAATAGTCATGTGACATGCGTTTTCGGTTATGATACGCTGTGGAAGCGCCAGTGTAGACAAGGATCGTTTTTATTTTAAAACAAAAACGCATTACTGTAAACAGGGCCTCAGTTTGGAAGGTTTAGAGTTTTAGGGTGACAAGAAAATTTTGGACTCGGTGTGTAAGGACTCTTACTAGCCCAAGTCTAAGGGTGCGTTCACACTTGTCATGTTTGGTTCGATTAAAACGAACCCTGGTGCGATCGCTCACTTAGTGCGGTTCGTTTGAACACATGTGAATCCAAACCCTGGTGAGGGCCGAGACCGCTAAAAAGATGGGTCTCGATCCGCTTCCAAACGAACTCTGGTGCGGTTCGATTGATATATGAACGCAACGCGGACCAAAGACGTGTAAACGAACCAAAAACAGGACGTGATGTCACGAGATGCGACGCCACACGTCAGCTGATTTGACGACGCGGGAAGATCGGTGCATCCAAAATGAGTCGAGGGCAAACGTGGAGCCACGAGGAGGTGAAGTTTCTGTTTCTGCAAACAACGGAGGAAATCCTGCTGCTGTTCTGAATGTTTTGAACATTTTATGAGCTCTTCGTGATTCTCAGCTGGTCAAAATAAAGCATATGTACACGCATGAAATGATGGCGTTTAATCCAGAACACGACATATACGTCATAAAAGCCGACCAATCAGGTCGTGAGCGTATCCCGATGCCTTTGGTTCGGTAACTTAAGGTTCGCTGTTAAAAATGCCAGTGTGAACGCTATAAGCGGACCAGGACTAGATGTTTTGTTTTTATTTTTTGGTCCGGACCAAACCAACCAAAGTGTGAACGCAGCCTAAAGCATATATAGTGATATTCTATTCTATAGAGATTATTTGAGTTTTTGCTCTGAGTAGCAATAGCGCGCCTCTAGAGCTGCAGAAATGCGAATTAAAGGGGCTCTGCATAGACAAAGAGGGTGTTATGTATACAAATGGATATATTATGTATATATATATAAATTTGCATTTCTGTAAATGCTATGTAGTACTAGTATTATGTTAGTTAAAGCATCTCATCTTTGACCGTTTGAGGATGTTTTGAAACCGAGGTGCTCTAGTAACTTGGAGTCGTTTCAGCCCAACGTGGAATTTTTACAAGGTCTCTCAATAAACAATTGCTGGGGCCTTTTCTGCATTTTCACTCCAGCTCCTGAATGCCAAAACGGAAAATTCCCAGCCTTTCCGAGTCTAAGTATAGATGTTAGTCGGGGCGATCAATTTATACTGAGTCACTGATTCCAGAGTCTTCATCGTGTGCACACATACAGTCGCTTGCTTGGTGTCTGCAGTCATCGAAATGTTGGCATGATAGCTTTTGAGAGAGAAATTACGAGTTGTCTGTCTGGATGCCTCATTAAAGCGCCGTTCCTTTGTTCATCTCTTCACTCCCATTAGCCTTTTTCCCCAGCTAATAAACTCACCAGCTCTTTCTTTTTCTCCCGTCCCTCGTCTCCCTCTCTCCTCCCCTTTTTGTTTCGGTCTGTTTCTCACACAAGGCTTTCATTGGACTTGAAATGTAGTGCTCGATTCATATGGACTGCTGACATTTTGGAGTATATATTATGGGTAAAGTGTGTGTCCGTGCGTCTTTTGATGTGAATCATTCACTTCAGCTTTCATTCTGTTAATGCACAATCATCCAGAGGTTTCGTAGTCTGTGTCCTAGTTCACTTGCTTATGCTCTAAAAATATGTATTTCTTTAGTGTTCCCAAAACACTACCCATGTTGTTTCATACTGTTTGCATTTGCAAGTAAACATTTAGTGTCTTGTTACTTTTATATAATCATTATTATAAAAAAATAATGATATTTTGCTTTTTAGGTTTATGCACCGCTGCTTAAATAAAAAAAAAAAAAAGATTTTTATTTAAATTGTGCATTTTTATTCACCAATTGATCAACATTGACAGTGAAGACATGCTACAAAAGATTTTCTTTTGAGGAATAGCAATGCTCAAAGCATGAATGGATGCAAACCTCCATCAGAAATATATTATTTCATCATATTTGTTTTCAGCATACGTTTAGTTCGGATTGTGGCAGCTTTTGCTCCAATCTGGCAACCCAAATGATGTGCCAGTCCCTATAAAGTAATTTCTGGGCATAAATGGCCTTCATTATCCAATCTTAAGCACCTGAAATGAATTCTAAAATTAGGTTTAACTTTGAGTTTGTGTGCGTGCATGAGTTTTAATGGAGTTTTCTTGTCCCGTGTAACTGTACTCCCGCAAACGCGCACAGCACAAGATGTTTTGCTGACTCATTTCAGCCACTTCCTGTGTCCAGGATCTGAGCTTTGACTCACAGCTGCTGTAAGACAAAGACAGAAGAATAAATTGCAGGCTTGGAAAGTGAAACACTGCGAGTGAAGTGAAAGGGTCAGCAGACAGAACAAGGTTAAAGGTCATTATGTAACACATGGGTTTTTCTCACAGGAGGTTTCCGACATGAAATTAAAACGGCCTCATATATTACTTTCCTCTCTTTGTTATATTTTATAGGTTGAAATTACTTTTTGAAAAGGTACAATTAAATAAATATGATGCATATTTTATTATTTTTAGGTGGAAATGAACTTTTGAAAAAGGTTGAGAATTATAGGAAAAGCTTAATTTTTTATTTATTTATTCATTAGTTATATTTGAAGGTACAAATGACCCTTTGCGAAAGGCTGAGATGAGAATATTTAAGGCATTATATTTGTTTATACAATATTTCATACTTTTTTATTTGTTTATTTTATTACGTGTATTTTATATGTAGGTAAATATTACCTTTTGCAAAAGTTTGAGCATAATATGAAATGCTTATTTGTTAAATATTTTTTTGTAGAAATGACCTTTTTCATTTAATGTAATATTGGTTACACTTTAATTTACAGTAGGTGCACTTACATGTACTTACAGTGTACTTGCGTGAGAAATTACGAGGTAATTTCATTGTTACTACATTGTTAGTACATAGTTATTACACAGTTATTGCAAGTACTATAATAAGTGCACAGTAGGACTGTAAAATAAAGTGCTACGGTAATTTTTGTATTTATTTATTGTGTGACCGTATTCAAAATATGTATTTATTTTATTATTTTAGGTGAAACGACGTGGGCTATTATTACAGTTTTGTCATTTTGGCTCTCGTCTTTTCTCAGGTAAACCGTCATGATTCCCATCACCGAGTTGCGGTACTTTGCTGACACACAGCCGGCGTATCGAATTCTGAAACCATGGTGGGACGTGTTCACGGACTACATCTCCATCGTCATGCTGATGATCGCGGTGTTCGGCGGCACGCTGCAGGTCACGCAGGACAAGATGATTTGCCTTCCGTGCAAATGGGTCGTCAACCACACCTGCGAACACCTCAACGTCAGCGTGCCGCTCAACCCCGAACCGAAGGGCATCCAGTACGACCTCGACAGACACCAGTACAACTACGTGGACGCCGTATGTTACGAGAACAAGCTCCACTGGTTCGCGAAGTACTTCCCGTATCTGGTGCTGCTGCACACCCTGATTTTTCTTGCATGCAGTAACTTCTGGTTTAAGTTTCCGCGGACCAGTTCGAAGCTGGAGCATTTCGTGTCCATTCTGTTGAAATGCTTCGACTCGCCGTGGACGACGCGCGCGCTGTCCGAGACGGTGGTGGAGGAGAGTGACCCGAAGCCGTCGGGGAAGATGAACGGCTCGATGGATAAGAAAGCCTCCAGCGTGAGTGACCAGGATGTGGAAGCGAGCGTTCCGATGCTGCAGAGGACCAAGTCGCGGATCGAGCAGGGCATCGTGGACCGCTCGGAGACGGGCGTCTTGGACAAGAAGGAAGGGGAGCAGGCCAAGGCGCTGTTTGAGAAGGTGTGTGCACATGCTTTACGTCTAGTTCTCAACGCTGTGTTCCAAAACCTAGTGAACTGCCTCTATAGTCAGCATTTCAAGGCAGCATCGCTCTCCAGATGAGAAGGCCGTTACTTTATTGCTCAAACACCGTCTTTAGGCAATCCCAGAATCGCATTGCGACAAGTGCACTTGAATATGAATATATTTATGATTTAGAAATTTATGCTCCGTTCATATAGTAATAAATTAAAAATATACATACTTCAACCAAAGCTTACTAAAAATGTATATATTAATATATTTAATAAATATATATTTTAAATGTGTTCCTACTTATTTCGTCAGATGCCAATGATATTAATTATTTAGCTATTTTTATTTTATATATATATATATATATATATAAATGATGTATACATTTATAATGTATAAATGTATATTTAATTCCTATACTAATAAATAAAATATACTTATACTGAAAAGTATTGATTACTAAATAAATATTTATATTTTGATATATAATTTCATTTATATATTTATACTTATTTAATTTATAAATAAACAAAATATACTTATTTTATCCAGTGCTGAAAATATTATTGCGAAATTTTATTAAAATATGTTTAATACATTTTTTATCATTTGTACATTTATACTTTCTTCATATACTAATAAATAAAATACTTATCTCATCCTATACTGAAAAGTATTGCTAAATGTTAGTAAATAAATATTTATGTATTGATATATAAATAAAATATATAATTTAATTTGTACTTATTTCATATACCACTAAACAAAATATAGCTATTTTGTCCGATGCTAAAATGTATTCCTAAATATTTGTGTTAAAATATATTTAATACATATTTATATTTGTACATTTATACAAATAAAATGTGTTATTAAATCAATATTTATCTCTTAAAATATATTTATAATCTATACATACTTCATATACTAATAAATAAAATATATTTATTTTCACCCAATTGCTGATTAAATATCTATGTATTAATAGTCACTTCAAAATATAGCTATATTTAAAATTTGAGTGTATACTTGCTTTATATACTAAGAAATAAAACATTTAATCTTAGGCTCATTGATCAATTTTATTAAATATTAATGTTATATATGTAAATTAAATGTTTATATGATATGTTTTTATATTTATTATATTTTACTCTAATTATTTACTGTATTTTGTTTTATTAAATTATCATTTCATATTTGTACCATTGTTAACTAGAAAATCATTTATGTGGATCTATTTTCGTTAGAATGCCTTCTATGAAGTCGTCTATGTAGGGAGTATGCAGCAAAGTAGTTCACTAGGTTTCGGAGAACAGAGTATATCATCTCATCCTCCTTTTGCAGGTGAAGAAGTTCCGTATCCACGTGGAAGAGGGCGACATCGTTCACCGCCTTTACATCCGGCAGATAATCATCAAAGTCATCCAGTTCATCATCATCATCTGCTACACCATGTACTACGTTCACTACATCACGTTCAGCGTGACCTGCACCGTGGACATCGAGCGGCTGACCGGTTATCGCACGTACCACTGCGCTCATCCTCTGGCCACGCTTTTTAAGATCCTCGCCTGCTTCTACATCAGTCTGGTGGTGGTTTACGGCCTCATTTGCATGTACACGCTCTACTGGATCATTAGCCGCTCGCTAAAACGGTATTCCTTCGAGTCCATCCGTGAGGAGAGCAGATTCAGCGACATCCCGGACGTGAAGAACGACTTTGCCTTCATGCTGCACATGATCGACCAGTACGACCCGCTGTACTCGAAGCGATTCGCCGTGTTCCTGTCGGAGGTCAGCGAGAACAAACTGCGGCAGCTGAACCTGAATAACGAATGGACTCTGGATAAACTCCGACAGAGGATAACCAAGAACTCGCAGGAGAAACTAGAGCTGCACCTCTTCATGCTGAGCGGGATTCCAGACACGGTGTTTGACCTGGTGGAACTGGAGGTGTGTGGGTTTGCGTCCTTGAATGACCTACCAGTGGCATATTCAAAGTCACATGTTAGAAGGTCGTGCCTGTTCCCTACTGAACATCCACACGAGTAGAGCTGCACAGTTAATCAAAATTATTGCGATTATCAAATGGCAAAGGCTGTGAATTAGAGCTGCAACTAACGATTTTTTTTTCTGTCGAGTCGACTAATCTAACGATTATTTTTATTGCTTTTTTTTTTTTTTATTAATCTAGTGATCTTTTTTACGTAAGAAGTTAGATCTAATTCAGCAGTTCATTGAGGTGTAATAATACGATTTGATTTTGATTAAAAATAAGCCACTCATGTGTGCTCGTCCAGTGGTGGACATCTGAACTTTAAAATGAAGAGTGTCAAAGACTTTCTATACAGTCTTAAAGGAACTTTGATAGTGTTCAAGCCATTGAACAAACGTCTCCTGAACCATGTGTTTTTCCTCTTGGAATGCAGGGAGTCTTGTGATTGGTTGTCAAGGGAGATGAGGCTTCTAAATTCTGATTGGCTGGAATTTTCTCACATTATAACGCTGGTTTGTGTCGAGCAGGCGCGCGGTCGGCGCTTAGCGAGCACGTGCGAAAGAGAACGTCCGCGCACATCCAAATAAACTTCTTTGAAATGCAAAACTGATTCGTTCGCTCTACATATTTTCTTATTTTCGAGACGAAGATTTTCTCCTCAACTCAGTTCACGCGCGAAATGCCCTTTTGCACGCTCAAAATCTGATCTTGCGCGCGCAAAAATTTGGCAGAGATCCAATTCCATAGGTGGGACGCCATTTCGGTTCTGCAAAAGGAACAAAGGACTGTTTTATTTGGCCTCTGTTTAAAGTATTCTCATACTTTTGATCATCGTGGTCCAGGTTTTTGTGATAGAATGGAACTTTCTCCGTTCCCAGGAGCAGAAGCCGCCGTTACGCCAGATGAATGTGAATTGTGTGACGCGTCGACGCATTTCACGCACGTCGATGTATTTTTGTAGTCGACGAAATCGATGATGTTGCAGCACTAAATGTGAATTCATTTGAAAAATGTATGTGCTGTGTTGGAACTGTGTTCATTCGCAGCTCATTATCCAGTGTATCAGCTGCTTCACGTGGGGCTTGTTTACACCTGGTGTTAGGATGCGTTTTGGTCACAAGTGGACGATTTTGAGCTTGTCACTTCCAGAGTCAGTCGAAACACATTAGACCGGATTGCTTTCGTGGTGTAAACGCTCATGTGTTCGCAACGAGAGACCGCCTACTGACCAAACATTATGGGACACGCTCTAGCCAGACGGGATTTAAACTTTGTCGGCTGAAGAGCAAAGTTTGGTTTTGACGAAAAATTAGACAAAAAATCGTCTGGTCAGATTGTGTTACCGCTGTCAGATCAGAGACAAAAGTCGTTTTCGGTCGCGTTCATTTGTAAATTTGCGTGGGCTAATTTTGTCCATTATATCGAAAGATCTGAACCCTTAGACCCTTCCCTCGAAATAATCAGGACAGAAGTGGTTGAAAGTGGACACAAGAAACGGATTAAAAGATCAAGTCTAAACGTGGACGTGTCTCCCTCGTCCACTTGTGATTCGTTGACCAAAACGCATCTTAATACCAGGTGTAAACTGGGCCATGAACTCCATCTCTGCATCTGCTCTGAGTTTGGACTAATAATGTGCGTTTGAAAACACGACATGCACCAACCATCTCCTCATACATGTAACGAGAAGTGCGTATAAACCGTCTGACAGAAGCTTTAAGGGTTTCATGTGGTTTATCGGCAAATAAATTATAGATTTGAAAATGAATGAAAACGAAAAAGACAGTCATAAATATTAGTATTATAATTTATAAAATAAGAATTCTCTTAACTACTGTTTTTTTATTTCACAGTGAAATATTACAATAATATTTATTATTTTGTTTAATATTTGTATTTTATTTTTTTTTTATTATTTATTAATACTTTATATTAATTAATAATTAGTTTGTGTTTTTATTATTATTATTTGTTTTATTATTTTTATTATAATTATTATTGTTGTCATACTGATATGCATAATCACACAAAATGTTTGGCCAAATTGTGTAGCCCTACAAACAAGCAAAGAAAACCTATAGCCTTGTAAATCGCAATGACGCAATCTTTAAAGACCGCAAGAAACGGAAGTTGCTTGCAATAGTCTTTTGTTCCTTATTCCCTATTGATTCTATCCAAGTGAATGAGCTTCTGGAATGAGAAAAAATGTAGGGCGTTACTTGGTTTTGTCCTTAATTGATTGGATCATAGGAAGTTGAGTGTTGTTAAAAAAAAAGAAACTTAAGCATTGTGATTTCCTGGTGTTTTTAACAGAATAATTGCATCAAAGTTAGAGATATTTCCTCCTAGATAGTTGGCATTTTTTTCTTTCAGGCCTTTTGATGTCAAAGGCAATTTCTGTGCCACTAACATCAGACAGAACTGCAAAAATAATTTGGTTTCCTGGAATATAATCCTCTATGCTGTTGGTTAAAGAAAAATATGCCAGCCCCAATCGCACACCAATAGCTAATGAGCGTTTTAGGATGCCTAATCAACTGGAGAAGAGGTTATGTAAAGTTACCCTTGCATATTACATTGGTGTGGGAGAAAGTATAAAAATTATCTTTCATCATTTCATCCAGGTGCTGAAATTGGAGCTGATCCCCGACGTTACAATCCCGCCCATCATCGCACAGCTGTCTAGCCTGAGGGAGATGTGGCTGTACCACACACCGGCCAAAATCGAGGCTCCCGCTCTGGCCTTCCTCCGCGAGAGCCTCAAATCACTACACATAAAGTTCACAGACATTAAGGAGATTCCACTGTGGATCTACAGCCTCAAGAACCTCAGCGAGCTCCATCTCACTGGAAACCTGAGCGCGGAGAACAACCGGTTCATCGTCATCGACGGCCTACGGGAGCTCAAGAGGCTCAAGGTCCTGCGGCTCAAGAGCAACCTCACTAAACTGCCTCAGGTAAGATGATGATAATGACGGAAATTCATGGAAACTCTCATTCTTGCTTTGTGGAAGCATTTCACAGAAAATACACCATAGTACGTGTATCTGTTGATGGTATGAAAGATTAAATTTCAAATTGAGCCTGTTTACTTTCTGGTTTTGTTGTGCTTTATTTATCAGTGCACATTATTATTATTATTATTAAGTCAAAAACTGATTTTATTTTTCTTTTACCTAAAAATAAAAGGAAAATATATTAATATTTTAAATACAATTGAAATGTCATTTGAGATTTTTATATAATATTTTATATATAAACATTGTATAATTTAAAATATTTATATAAATAAATTATATAATTAAAATTAATGTAATACAATTATATTGATTGATTTAAAAAAAATAAATTTTATAATAAAAAATTGTATATAAATTAATATCATATATAAATAATTAATATAAATTAACCATATACCACAAATACTTTCATTCACATCATTATTATTATGAAGTCAAAAACTGATTTTATTTTTCTTTTACTAAAAATAAAAGGAAAATATATTAATATTTTAAATACAATTGAAATGTCATTTGATGATTTTTTTATATATTTATATTATTATATTACATTGTATAAAAATAAATATTTTATATATATATATATTATTTATTAATAAAATAAAATAATATATATATATTTTTTTGATTTTTTAATTTAATAATAAAAAAAAAAAATATAAATTAATAATTATATATATAAATAATTAATATAATAAAATATAATACACAAATACTTTCATTATATTATTATTATGAAGTTAAAAACTGATTTTATTTTTCTTTTACCTAAAAATAAAAGGAAAATATATTAATATTTTAAATACAATTGAAATGTCATTTGAGATTTTTATATAATTATTTATATATTAACATTGTATAATTTAAAATATTTATATAAATAAATTATATAATTAAAATTAATGTAATACAATTATATTGATTGATTTTTTTAAATACATTTTATAATAAAAAATTGTATATAAATTAATATCATATATAAATAATTAATATAAATTAACCATATACCACAAATACTTTCATTCACATCATTATTATTATGAAGTCAAAAACTGATTTTATTTTTCTTTTACCTAAAAATAAAAGGAAAATATATTAATATTTTAAATACAATTGAAATGTCATTTGAGATTTTTATATAATTATTTATATATTAACATTGTATAATTTAAAATATTTATATAAATAAATTATATAATTAAAATTAATGTAATACAATTATATTGATTGATTTTTTTAAATAAATTTTATAATAAAAAATTGTATATAAATTAATATAATATATAAATTAACCATATACCACAAATACTTTCATTCAGAGATCATGCTTACCAATATTCTATTTGTGCTAAATAGAATAAATATTATGAAGAAAATGTTACAAAAAATGTATTTATATGTAATTTAATATATAAAGTGAAGGTACAAGACCAGTAAGGAAATTCAAATAACTATCCTGCTGTTCTTTACTTCTGGTTTTGTTTTTAATTTTGCAATTTGCTTTAGGACAACAAGATGATTCAAGTACATCTTTTATCTCCCCCTGCAGGTGGTGACAGACGTTGGCGTTCACTTGCAGAAGCTGTCCATCAATAACGAAGGGACCAAACTGATGGTTCTGAACAGCCTGAAGAAGATGGTGAACCTGACGGAGCTGGAGCTGGTGCGCTGTGATCTAGAAAGGATCCCGCACTCCATATTCAGCCTGCACAATCTACAGGTAATTTTAGTCATCCTTAATGTAGTTGTATCCCTAATTTAGTACCTCAATTTAGTCTGTGTGTATAATTAGATGGTACAGAACTAATGTATGCAAGTAAAATCAGAAGTCTTGAGTGTCTTAAAGAGGACCTGTTATGCTTTTTTTTTTTAGTGTGACGTATTGTAAATATTTCTCATTTAAATATTCCTGCCCAAGGCATATGCAAAATAAAGGGTCAGAGCCTGGTTGAGTTAGTTAGCAGTGCATTTAAACTGGCGGTTATGGTAAGGGGGACATTTGATAAACACACATTTTTACAACACACTGGTCCAGCTGACCAATCAGAGCACTTTTTGCTTTTCAGAAGGCGGGGCTTCATAGAGACAGGAACTAAACAGAGCGTTACTGACAGACTGAGAAGAGAGGAGCTGCAACAATGACAAATGAGAAATATAATGTGTTTTTTGAACATGCAAGCATGAAATCCTATTCTAGTAGAGCCCTTAAAAGGGCATAATAGGTCCTCTCGTGGGTGGAAACGTGCAGATTAAGGGCCGGTAATAGTATATATTATTATTATGTATATTATAATAAGATCCCCTTCGTACGTCACAAGGGGAGCGAAATCTGAGCGAGAATCTGCAGAGAAAAGCTAACCAAAACAAGTTACTGGCTTGTCCTTTTTCACGTTTCTGGGTTGGTAGATGCACTTAAACATGGAAAAAGCCTGATTTTTCAATGATAAACTTGCCTCATTATATAAATGTTGTTCATTTCCTAAAGTTTGGCTGCTTACCATAGGAATTTCCCCTTGGGCTCTGTTCATTTATTCTGATGTGCACATCACAACTTTTCTCTGTAGGAAATTGATCTGAAGGACAACAATTTGAAGACAATCGAGGAGATCATCAGCTTCCAGCATCTCCACAGACTGGTGTGCCTCAAACTGTGGTACAACCAAATCGCCTACATCCCCATCCAGATCGGCACCCTCACCAACCTGGAGCGACTCTACCTGAACAGGAACAAAATCGAGAAGATCCCCGCTCAGCTCTTCTTCTGCAGGAAGCTGCGATACCTGGACCTCAGCCACAACAACCTGACCAGCATCCCTCCGGACATCGGCTTCCTACAGAACCTGCAGTACTTTGCGGTGACGGCGAACCGAGTGAGTTGCGCGTCGTTGTGCAGACTTGCATACGCACGTCACCTCATGTTCCTGAGAGATTTCGTAAGGCGGTGTTATCCGAGTTTGAATCTATCTTTCTCTATAAAACTATAGAAACTCATCAGGAAAAAGGCAGATAATCAATTTAATTTGTTAAAAAAAGGAAAGCGATTCATATTAAATTGATTTAAAGGTCAACACGAGTTCTTCACTACTCCAGTACATGTTGCTGGTTTTCTTGACTCATCAGTGCGCGTCATTTCAAAGAAAATCTTTTCATAATCTTTCATTATACTAATTTGCTCACATCTGAATTAACGGCTCCAGAAATCCTGTTTACTGTATTCAAAGCAGCTCTGCTCCTTCCACACCCTCAAAATGCATGTTGCGCGCACCTATCCGTCAAACGCCCGTCTGAGCTTTCTCTGGGGTGCAAGCGGCATTAGACGGCGCCGTTGTTTTATTGAATCTGGATTTTTTTGGATGCGAGTCAGGAAATTCCAAGGGGGTAAACGGGGAATGTACGGACATAAAGTCCGGGAACATTATTATGCAACACACAAAACCTGTCTCTCTCATGTGTTTTGAGTTTGACGTACACTTGTGGTTGTTTTTAGTAACGGGCGTGTTTGAGAGTGTGTGTGTGGCATGTTTCTGAAAATAGCAGGTTTATGGGACCTCCTGTCGAGGAGTGTGAACACCAGGGTTATTATAGTAAACTAAAACATTTTTGTTACTTACGTTTTGTACATATATATTTATATATTTTTATGTATATATATATTTATATGTTTTTATATATATATATATATATATATATATATATATATATATATATATATATTTATATTTATATTTATATAAAAATAAAATATATAACTAAAATATATTAAAAAATAAATAAATATATTATGTGTGTGTGTGTGTGTGTGTGTGTATGTATATATATATATATATATATATATATATATATATATATATATATATATATACACACACATATATACACATATACATATATATATACACACACATACATATACACGCATATACATATATACACACATACATATATACACACATGCATATATACACACACACATATACATATACATATATACACATATATATACATATATACACACACACATATACATATACATATATACACATATATATACATATATACACACACA
>CM074294.1:17970709-18050709 GCA_037194245.1 Opsariichthys bidens | reverse complement strand
AAAGAGAAGCAACTCTTAATGTGGTCATTCTGCTTTCCTTTCATTTTTAATGATTTTTAATTCATTTTATTTGGGCGAAAAAGCGTTTCTCGTCCGCATGAAGGGAAGTTGTGGACAGTACGGTGCCATCTGTCCTTAGAAACACACATATACACTGATACACTCACTCAAACACGTACACAAAAACGCACGTTTTGCGAGGTCAAGTCATGGATGCACTGCCCCCTACAGGCACGGAGGGGCATGCGTGTGGATGACAACGACACCAACATGGAGTGCCTGTTAAAGCAGTGGCATTATGGGAATGCATAGATATAACAAGCAATATGTGGTTTGTGCATTATTTACTTAGTTGCTGCGTCCAATCAGGGAAGAGTTGACTGTTTTATGAATGTGCCAGCTGAGTTCTCAAATATGTAAAATGTACATTTTAGACCTCTGCAAGCGAATACCCACAGAAATAAATGCCAAAAAAGGTCATATACAAAATCTACTACATATATAGGCTTTTAAGGACTTTTAAAGATGAATCTGATGCCATAAACTCTTTGAAAATGTCTGAAGTCTTACACTCTCCACAGACTAGAAACCGAGAACTCGAATGCCCTGACGGCAAACGAAAGAAATTTTGCCATCTTTCACAAATGTTGGACTGACTCGAGATTGGATCAGGTGACGAGCGATTGGTTGACTCAAAAGGGAATGGTGACGTCATAATGGTTGTCATAGCAACGTTCCCACACTATCATGGCCTTAACTGTCTCTGAGCTGTATGCTAGAGGTCACCTCAAAGACAAAGTGTACATTTTACGTTTGTAAGTTTTATAATTTTACAAAAAAAAAAAGAGAGAAAGAACAAAAAGAAACAGAACAGAAAGACTCGTGCAAACTGTTCACACGTTTGCAAGTACAAAAATCCTACGCGTTAATGTATCTTTTTTTTGTATATGTATATGTTCACGTGATTTTATTTTGAACTTTTTTTTTTCTTTTGTTGGGAAGACTGCCTAATGTACACAGTATGGCTTTAAACAAAAACCAAGTAAAAAATTTCTGATACACATTCAGATGTGCGTTCATATGTGTTTCTTAAGTCGCACACACGGGTCATTCTCAGGAAATTGTGCGGTTGGTGTCTGAACATTTTGTCTCTTTTTAAGCAGTTGGGAAAAAAAACAAGTGTATTAAAACGTACATTATTCATTACTAACCTGAAGGCACTACATTCATTTACAGAAAGTTTAGAATTCAATGTCTTAAATAAATAAATCACATTACATTTGAAATGATATCATTTTTAGTGCTGTCAAATCGATTAATCGCGATTTAATTGCATTTTGAAAAGTTTACTGGAGGCATGTTCGGAAAAAGTTTGAAAATATATAATGTGTGTGTGTGTGTGTGTACATAGACACACACACACATATATACAGGTTAAAGGTCATTGCTCCATGGCAAACGGGCTGACATTCTGATGAGCAAAGTAGTTTTATTAGTTTTATAATACAGAATTTATTGCATTAGAGATGAAACGCTGTCAGATTTTTGAAAGCTTGTTTCTACGACGGAATAAAAAAGGTAATTATGACTTTTTATTTCACAATTCTGACTTTTTGCTCGCAATTGTGAGTTTATATCTCTGAATTCTGGGGGAAAAAAAGTCAAAATTGTGAATTTCTATCCTGCAATATTAAGTTTATAATTTATAATTCTGACTTCTGCTATTACAGGTTTATATCTCAATTCTAAATGCATGTCAAAGACTAGGGACTTTGGTATCTAAAATTGTGAGGAAAAAAAAGTTAAATTTTTATAAAAATTATTTCTCAGAATATATTTTGTGATCTATTGCTGAGAAAAGAATTGGGATAAAGAGTACACCATAATCATCACCTTCAAATGCCCAGAAAGGCGCTAAAGACATTGAACAGTTCATGTGAGTACAGTGGTTCAACCTTAATATTATAAAGCGACGAGAATACTTTTAGTACACCAAAAAAACACAATAATGACTTTATTCAAAAATATCTAGTGAGGGACTATTTCAAAACACTGCTTCACGAATCTTTTGTTTCGAATCAGTGGTTCGGAGCGTGAATCAAACTGCCAAAGTCACATGAACTATTGAAATTTCGAAACGTTTCAAAACACTCATGACGTAACGAAGCGTCGTGTACTGAAATCACGTGACTTTGGCAGTTTGATACACGATTCGAAACAAAAGATTCGTAAAGCTTCATGAATCAGTGTTTTGAAATCACGTGACTTTGGCAGTTTGACACACGATTCGAAACGAAAGATTCGTAAAGCTTCATGAATCAGTGTTTTGAAATCACGTGACTGGCAGTTTGACACACGATTCGAAACGAAAGATTCGTAAAGCTTCATGAATCAGTGTTTTGAAATCACGTGACTTTGGCAGTTTGACACACGATTCGAAACGAAAGATTCGTAAAGCTTCATGAATCAGTGTTTTGAAATCACGTGACTTTGGCAGTTTGACACACGATTCGAAACGAAAGATTCGTAAAGCTTCATGAATCAGTGTTTTGAAATCACGTGACTTTGGCAGTTTGACACACGATTCGAAACGAAAGATTCGTAAAGCTTCATGAATCAGTGTTTTGAAATCACGTGACTTTGGCAGTTTGACACACGATTCGAAACGAAAGATTCGTAAAGCTTCATGAATCAGTGTTTTGAAATCACGTGACTTTGGCAGTTTGACACACGATTCGAAACGAAAGATTCGTAAAGCTTCATGAATCAGTGTTTTGAAATCACGTGACTTTGGCAGTTTGACACACGATTCGAAACGAAAGATTCGTAAAGCTTCATGAATCAGTGTTTTGAAATCACGTGACTTTGGCAGTTTGACACACGATTCGAAACGAAAGATTCGTAAAGCTTCATGAATCAGTGTTTTGAAATCACGTGACTTTGGCAGTTTGACACACGATTCGAAACGAAAGATTCGTAAAGCTTCATGAATCAGTGTTTTGAAATCACGTGACTTTGGCAGTTTGACACACGATTCGAAACGAAAGATTCGTAAAGCTTCATGAATCAGTGTTTTGAAATCACGTGACTTTGGCAGTTTGACACACGATTCGAAACGAAAGATTCGTAAAGCTTCATGAATCAGTGTTTTGAAATCACGTGACTTTGGCAGTTTGACACACGATTCGAAACGAAAGATTCGTAAAGCTTCATGAATCAGTGTTTTGAAATCACGTGACTTTGGCAGTTTGACACACGATTCGAAACGAAAGATTCGTAAAGCTTCATGAATCAGTGTTTTGAAATCACGTGACTTTGGCAGTTTGACACACGATTCGAAACGAAAGATTCGTAAAGCTTCATGAATCAGTGTTTTGAAATCACGTGACTTTGGCAGTTTGACACACGATTCGAAACGAAAGATTCGTAAAGCTTCATGAATCAGTGTTTTGAAATCACGTGACTTTGGCAGTTTGACACACGATTCGAAACGAAAGATTCGTAAAGCTTCATGAATCAGTGTTTTGAAATCACGTGACTTTGGCAGTTTGACACACGATTCGAAACGAAAGATTCGTAAAGCTTCATGAATCAGTGTTTTGAAATCACGTGACTTTGGCAGTTTGACACACGATTCGAAACTAAAGATTCGTAAAGCTTCATGAATCAGTGTTTTGAAATCACGTGACTTTGGCAGTTTGACACACGATTCGAAACGAAAGATTCGTAAAGCTTCATGAATCAGTGTTTTGAAATCACGTGACTTTGGCAGTTTGACACACGATTCGAAACGAAAGATTCGTAAAGCTTCATGAATCAGTGTTTTGAAATCACGTGACTTTGGCAGTTTGACACACGATTCGAAACGAAAGATTCGTAAAGCTTCATGAATCAGTGTTTTGAAATCACGTGACTTTGGCAGTTTGACACACGATTCGAAACGAAAGATTCGTAAAGCTTCATGAATCAGTGTTTTGAAATCACGTGACTTTGGCAGTTTGACACACGATTCGAAACGAAAGATTCGTAAAGCTTCATGAATCAGTGTTTTGAAATCACGTGACTTTGGCAGTTTGACACACGATTCGAAACGAAAGATTCGTAAAGCTTCATGAATCAGTGTTTTGAAATCACGTGACTTTGGCAGTTTGACACACGATTCGAAACGAAAGATTCGTAAAGCTTCATGAATCAGTGTTTTGAAATCACCATCTCTAGATATTGTTGAATAACGCTTGTTTTGTTTTTTTGGCGCACAAAAAGTATTCTCGTCGCTTTATAATATTAAGGTTGAACCACTGTACTCACCGTTTTAAATATGTTTTAGTGCCTTGCTATACATTGCGTGAAAGTTATCTCGCTTTCAATAAAGGCCTCTGGGAGTGAAAAAAAAAATCTTAATTTGTGTTCCGAAGGTGAATTGAGGTCTGACGGGTGTGGAATGACATGAGGGCGAGGAATTAATGACAGAATTTTCATTTTGGGGTGAACTAACCCTTTAAAACTATTTCAAACTACTCCAACCTGAACCGCTTCACACTTTTCAGCTTTTAAAACTCCCTCAAACTCCCTGGTCAGGCTTTCTCAAGCCAACATAAAAGTTTGTCATAATCAAGTCTTAATGTCCTTTTGGCATATAAAGCCACGGCCACACGTGGCATTGTTCCCTGAGAATACGCCACAGACATTCACTCTGAAGTTCTTCAGTGCCACACCTCTCTCAACTCACACGGACCGTGAACACAGGCTCTCTTTCTGTGAGTAGAGGCACCACGCCACATGAAAGCTCCCATTCATTCACTTTCTGTCCGTGAAGTCAACTCATGGTCAATTCCAACCAGATGGCAGCCAGTTGAAACAAAACAAGCTTTTTTTTTTTAGGTTAGTATGCACTTGAAACTTCACTAAATACTGTTGCACAGCCGTGACAAACTTAACAAGAAGGTGTTAATGGAGAACTGATATCACATGAAGATGAAAGATGTCTTGCACGATCAAAGCAAGATTAAGAGACGTTTAGTATTCATAGAATATGAGCAGCAAGAACTGATATATTCCTCAATATCCTCACTGGTGGTGGGTCAAGAACACTGTACAAAAAAACAAGAGTGCTGAGAATGAGGAGAATCTTGTGTTGACAGTCTGTGTGGTGCTGGCGCCCCCTGCAGGCAAAGAGGTAAAATGCAGTTAAAAACCGCAAAAGAGCGACTTAAAAGGTTAGTTCACCCATAAACTGAAAATTCAGTCCTTAATTCCTCTCTCTCATGTCGTTCTACACCCGTAAGAGCTTCGTTCATCTTCAGAACACAAACTAAGATATAATTTTATAACGAAATCCGATGGTTCAGTGAGTCTCTATTGGTAATTTACATTTTCAGATGATACTAAAACATATTTAAAACAGTTCATGTGAGTACAGTGGTTCAACTTCAATATTATAAAGCAAATTAACGACTTTATTCAACAATATCTAATGATGGACGATTTCAAAACACTGATTCATGAAGCTTTATGAATCTTTTGTTTCGAATCAGTGGTTCGGAGCGCCAAAGTCACGTGATTTCAGTAAACGAGGCTTCGTTACCATAGACATAATAAAATATTTATTAATTATATATATATTTATTATATTTAATATAAGTATTTATTATGTCTATGTTCGTTACGGCATGAGTGATTCAAAATTTCAATAGTTCACGTGATTTTGGCGGTTTGATTCACGCTATGAATCACTGATTCGACACAAATGATTCGTAAAGCTCCATGAAGCAGTGTTTTGAAATCGTCCATTACTAGATATTGTTGAATAAAGTATTTTGGGGGTTTTTTTTGGCGCACAAAAAGTATTCTCGTCGCTTTATAACATTAAGGTTGAACCACTGTATCTGTTTTAAATATGTTTTAGTATCTGAAGATGAACGAAGGTCTTACGGGTGTAGAATGACATGAGGGAGAGGAATTAATGACTGAATTTTCATTTTTGGGTGAACAAACCCTTTAATTCTCTCTCCGTCTAAAAAAAAGAAGTTCTTGTTCAGAAAATTTTAGAAAGTTGAAAATAAGAGCTGGATCAGTCCGAATTAACAGCTCACTGGAGGGCAATATTATCAGTGAATAATGACTAAGTTATTGTATGACTTCAGAAGGCTTATTTTTTTGTCACTATAAATGGTTGTCGTATGGAAAAGAGCTGTATGAACTTTCATCAAAAAGTATAGTGAATAGATGATGACAGATTTTTATAACTGGTGTGAAAATCACTTTTAAATCAAAATATGCATGGACTTAAAGAGACAGTGTACCCCAAAATTAAACTTCTGTTATCATTTACTCACCCTCATGTTATTTACAAACACGTGTGATCTTAAAGAGAAGATATGTATAAAAAATGCGACACTGTTTTCCTCCCACATATCTTTTTCCTCACACAAAAAAAGTTTAAAACTTTTTTTTATTAAATGCAACAAAAACAGGCTGTCCATTATTAACAACAGCAGAAAAAGTTCAAACATGTTTTCAGTGCTTTTTGTTTTAGTTTGCACCAAAAGGTTTATACAAGTTGTGAAATGTGAGAAATGTGGTTCGGCACCAAGTAATTGCAAAATGTTTTAACGGATACAACTGAATAAATGACAGTAAATAATGACAGAATGATAATTTTTGCTGAACTATTCCTGTAAATGCCAACTCTTTTTTTCATGAATGTACTTCAGAAATGTTGTTTGCATAGTTCGTATAATCAAACTAAATCTGTCGTATCATTCACTTTAAGGGCGAATTCTAGAAAAACTAACATGTTAAGAACAATATTGATAAGTGGATCATACACATAGAAGTGAATGGAGGCACTGACTGTACACTGAAAATATATTCAGAGTTTGGATCCCTTTTGTGAAGTCTTCTTCAAAACATAATGCACATAATGATCTGCCAAATTGATTTCCATCCTCCACAGGACAAAATGTGACCTGTGTTCACGCTTTACCTGGAATTAAGTTCACTGGAGGCATGTGTTTACTTTTTAGGTTCACTTGAACTCTCAGTTATTAATGCACTTTTGACTTTCTTGCAGTGCAGTGAAAGAGTTACTGTTCAAAATCCAATTATTGCATCACTATGGTTACAGTTTAATCGTATTTGACTCGGGGAAACCACGTGAGAGAGAGAGAGAGAGAGAGAGAGATTTGGATGAGACAGCTTTCTGTTTAGCCTTCTTCTCAGACTCTCCTCGGCATGGATGTTTTGACAGAACAAGACGAGCAAAAGGTAAGAAACCGTCTCAAAATTGCTATCACAACTCTTAAATAGGTCCTGTTGTCCTTGTTATTATGTGCATGTTAATCAGAAGCTTTGGAAAACGCACTTTTTCGAGTGCAAGTCTTTTCTTGCTAATAGATGGCAATCAACGTTTTGCATATTTATAATACGTTTTCATAGATCAGCATGCGTGCAAAAGACGCACAAATTAAAAAAATGTGATGAAAGCACGTGTGGAAGTCTGTTACGTAATTCTCTAGAAACAAGCAGGTAGAATGGAATGCTGTGAAAAGAGGGGCGTGAAATGGGCGGGGCTTTAAATAATTATTTACATATTTTAACTCTTCAGTGTGTTTTTAATTTATTATTTATTATTATTATTATTATTAGTAGTAGTAGTAGTAGTAGTAAAGTAGTATGCAATTCTTTTATTAACATTATTACCGTTAGCTGACTTGTGTGTCATGTGAGACTTGTTACTTTTCTCATTGGTGTTGAGGATAGACCAATCACAGTCGATCGATGAGACGGATTTCTAGTTGCGTATCAGGAATTATTACAATCAACAGATTTAAAAGATTCCACTTATTAATGTACAGATATCTCCTGAGATTTGAGTGACCTCGATGGAGTTTTTCTGAATTACCGATCGCCTCCTTCTGTAATCCCATTGAATTCCTTCCACCAAAAGCATCGGACATTTTTGTGGATTATAGTTTGCTCCGGCATATTCTCGATGACATTTACCTAAACACGTTTAAAAGTAAAAGTGAAGTTAAATAAACTGTATTTCCTCCCCAAAGACACTAAAGTATTCGATAGTTCAAACATATTTTGAAATATACAATGATAGAAAATGCAATATTCCATTGTATTTACATAATATTTCAAATAATACCATACCTTTACCATGGTACATGTGCAAAATTGACTTTTTCTGTGATATCAGCAAGTGATGTTAATGTCCTAATTGATCCTTCGCAGAGACCCGCCCCCTTTAGTTACTGTTGCTATGTCCGACAAGCCGTGCGCTCTCACGCCACACATCATGTTCTCACGCAGTGAAAAATACATTGCGGAGAAAAGAAGACACTGACAACGTGACGACAGACAAGACAGAGCAGGCTACTTTTGATATGAAACAGTTTCATATTTCAAATATTTTAATTCTTTAAAGAAGTTTATACAATAAATAGCGTCTAGAGTCTCTTTAATGTGTCGTGACAGATCGCTGTAGCTCCTCGTGAAGCGATCATCTCTTCATACTAGTTCATTTATAGCATCAAATAAACATGAATGACATCAGAAGGAATGTTGTTTCAAGCGTAGAAAGACGTTCAAGTTCACCAACGTTAATCTACTAACTCCCCTGACTGCTTTGTCGGACAAAATGGCGGATTCGAGGTTATGATTGGTCAGATCGCCTGTCAATCAAACTGCCGGTGAAGAGTCAATTACCATTGTATATGAAATTTGGTATGTAAATAAACTTGCCTTGCAATTAAGATAAAGGTATAAACTACATCACCAACGTTAATCTGCTAACTCCTCTGACTGCTTTGTCGGACAAAATTGCGGATTCAGGGTTACGATTGTTCAGATCGGCGAAGGGTCGATGGCTAAATATCGTTTGCATATGTAGACTGAATAGGTTTCTGTATTGTTTTTGTTCTGTAGTACCGTGATGAGGGCTATCTGGTGCTGGACGGGCTTCTGTCCCCAGAGGAATGTGATGCTTTACGGGAACGAATGAGTGAGATTATTGACCGGATGGACGTTCCTGAACACTGCAGGATACAGTTCTCCACTAACCACGATGAGCAGCTGAAAACACAGGTATGAATACCCAGAATGCCTCATCATCATCATGTCATTATGCAGTTTCCCCATTGCAGGACAAATAAAGGCTTTACTTACTTAACCTTCTTCTATGCATTAATTTCCACATGCAACCAAATATTTCTGGGTAAAGATGCAGGTTAGTAGGTAAATGTAGTTAAAAATGCTTAAACACCCTGGAAAAAAGTCCCACGTAAATCCGAAGCGGTCAACTCAGTCACATCATGTGGTGTTTTGTGTTTGTCCAGGGAAATGCAGACTATTTCATCACAAGTGGAGACAAGATTCGTTTCTTCTTTGAGAAAGGCGTGTTTGATGATAAAGGTTTGTTGTGTTGAGCTCTAAACAAAAACTCCCAAGAAATTCATCCCATAATGAAACTGTTTGTTTTCAGGAGAGTTCGTTGTGCCAAGAGAACGTTCCTTGAATAAAATCGGCCATGGTGGGTATTTAAGAAAACGACACGGCATGTAATATATTCATATTTAGACACACCCTATCATCCGATTTATTTCCATTTCTTACATATTCGTGTTTTGTTTTTCCAACAGCTCTCCACGCGTATGAGCCGCTGTTTAAAGCAGTCACCCACTCACCAAAAGTTCAAGTAAAGACCAAACTTTCATGTAAACGAAAGCAAATTTTGAAAACTCATTTGTTTCAATCTGAAGATTTATGAGACACTTTAGGGCTCAAAACCTTTTTAAAACAAGACAACCCTGACCAATGTTGTTAAATATTAAGAAGTATTATAAAAGTACACAAATTATGCCACCTCAGTCATAATGTGTGTGTGTTTGCTTCTTATCTGCAGAACCTGAGCAAGAAACTCGGCCTGATAAATCCAGTTATTCTGCAGAGTATGTACATCTTTAAGGTAGAGTAAATATTTGTTGGCTCATAAATGATGCTTACATTCACTGTAAGGGTAATATTACTCGCCTCTTCTGTGTTTGTTCTGTAAACAGCAACCAGGGATTGGAGGAGAAGGTAAGACCCGCCTACTGCTTTAACCAATGAGAATGCAATACAAAAAACCCTTTGTTGACCTTTGACCCATGACTTCAGTGACACCCCACCAGGACGCCACCTTCCTTTACACGCAGCCTCTGGGAAGGGTGATGGGCGTATGGATCGCTCTGGAAGACGCTACGCTCGAGAACGGCTGCCTGTGGTTCATACCGGGATCACACAAGGGTAATTTCAAACGCATCAATTATATTCATGGCCTTTTATGTCATTTGGGTGGGCGTGTTATCGGAGTGAAGCTTTGTTTTGCACAAATTTATGTATTTAAAATGAGTTTGTGTGGCTCTTTTCATGCGTGTGAAAGATGGGATTACCAGGCGAATGGTGCGGACACCTGAAGGCACATTTCCTCTGACTGATTTCATTGGCCGAGAGAAGAATTATGACGACAAGCTCTTCGTTCCTGTTCCTGTTAAAAAAGGTGCGTTAATGAAACTGTTTATAAGTTTTATAAGCTGTCTTACCACATGTCTGGCATTTTTTTGCTAGTATCGTTGTAACAAATTTTAATACATTGCTAACATGAATTAGCATGTTGTTAGCCTTTTTTAGCACATTGCTAACATGTTTGTTAGCATGATTAACATTTTGCTTGCATGTTTTAACATGTTATCATGATTAGCGCATAGCTAGCATGCATTAGCATGCTGTTAGAATAATTAACATGTTTCTAACATGATTTAACATTTTGCTAGCATGATTACTACAATGTAGCATGTTGTTGACATGATTTACCATGTTGCTAGCTTGAATTGCTAACATGTTTTAGCATGTTTCTAGCATGATTTAACATATTGCTAGCATTATTAGCATGTTTGTTAACATGATTTAACACAGTTACCACAAAGCTACCATAAATTAACATTTTGTTAGTATGTTGCTGATTTAACATGTTGCTAGCTTGAATTGCTAGCATGTTTTAACACCTTTAATTAGCACCTTTTATGCATGTTTCTAGCAATATGCATGCATGATTAACATTTTGCTTGCATGTTTTAACATGTTATCATGATTAGCGCATAGTTAGCATGCATTAGCATGCTGTTAGAATAATTAACATGTTTCTAACATGATTTAACATTTTGCTAGCATGATTACTACAATGTAGCATGTTGTTGACATGATTTACCATGTTGCTAGCTTAAATTGCTAACATGTTTTAGCATGTTTCTAGCATGATTTAGCATATTGCTAGCATTATTAGCATGTATGTTAACATGATTTAACACTTTTACCACAAAGCTGTCATAAATTAACATTTTGTTAGTATGTTGTTGACATGATTTAACATGTTGTTAGCTTGAATTGCTAACATGTTTTTAACGTGTTTCTAGCATGATTTAGCATTTTGATAGCATTATTAGCATGTTTGTTAACATGATTTAACACATTTACCACAAAGCTACCATAAATTAACATTTTGTTAGTATGTTGTTGACATGATTTAACATGTTGCTAGCTTGAATTGCTAACATGTTTTAACATGTTTCTAGCATGATTTAGCATATTTCTAGCATTATTAGCATGTTTTAACATGTTATCATGAGTAGCGCATAGCTAGCATGCATTAGCATGCTGCTAGAATAATTAACATGTTTTTAACATGATTTAACATTTTGCTAGCATGATTACTACAAGATAGCATGTTGTTGGCATGATTTAACATGTTGCTAGCTTTAACATATTGCTAGCATTATTAGCATGTTTGTTAACATGAATTAACACAGTTACCACAAAGCTACCATAAATTAACATTTTGTGTGTATATATATATATTATTTATATGTGTATGTATGTATGTATGTATGTATGTATATATATATATATTAAAAAAATTTGGTACTGTAGGTGGAGCAGTTCTGATTCACGGGGAAGTGGTCCACCGTAGCGACGCAAACACGTCTGACGCCTCACGCCACGTTTACACTTTCCACATTATGGAGTCTCAAAACACTGTTTGGAGTCCTGAGAACTGGTAAGAGCAGCGCATGCTGGATAATGCAGGCCATGTGTTAGGAAGTGTAAAGTGAATGTGTTTTCCTCTCTCAGGCTACAGCCGACAGAAGAGCTGCCCTTCCCTTCCCTCTACACCTAAACAACATAAAACATTAAAACAGGCCTGATGACACTTGTTACCAGTGACACACTAGACATTTGAGGACAGAGAAATGTCTTTTTTTGTAATGCCAGGGTAACAATAACCCCTTTAAATGTGAAATTTTATAAACGGACCAAAAAATGTCTTCCTTACCATAAAATGTGAATCATTTTGAATCGTTCTGTATGTTTTCCCTACAGCCACAACAGTGTTAATAAAAGGCTAGTTTTTTCTGAATCGAAGAGTCTCTTGTTTTTAATCCGATTTCCAGACTTGATATTTTAGTAAACAAGAAACCTTTAACTTTAATAGAAATACAGTTTATTTCCTTTCAACGCACCATTCTGTGTACCAAACAAAATCAATACAATATAGTAAAAGTTTGATCATATATGAACAATCAGGATTTCCAGACCAAAAAAAAAAACATAAAATGACCAAACTCTGCAGTTCTCATGACAGGAAAATCTGAAAAATCATATTTATAGTCATCAGTGAAAAAGATTTTTGAACAAACCTCAATAAAGATAAACAATTAAAAGAGCAAAGGAAAAATTTCAACTACTCCAACAAAAGTACATTTTTGAAAGTTAAAAGAATTACAGTGTTTCATGCTGGGTCACTTTTGTTGTAAAAGATATTCAACCGGTCTTTTGATGCAAAATAATAATTTTTTTTACGTAAATATACACAAACCATTAAAATGATCATTTACAAAATAAAAATCCAACAATCTTTGTCAAAATAAGGACCATAAAGCAACACATTTTATTACAATTGAGTGTCATGCAAATGTCCACAGATGTCCGTTTTAAATGTCCCGGAACGCACTGCAAACCGAACAGGTGACTGACGCTTCAACCACAGTCGCCATGACAACCGTCAACATAATCCACTCGACACGAAAGTCCGACTACAACGGAAAAGGCCTCGGTCCAATAAATTAAAGTAATTTACAAAATGCTTGAATTACGCCATCTTTATCAGAATAAAGACACAACAGCTCAATTGCATACATGCTTTTACAGGACAGTGATCTGTACATTAATATCTACATACAGCCCCATGCAGACAGACCACTGATAGCACTGAACTATTGAGAATACGAAACACTTTAAGGCGACAAGCTGTGCTACCAGTCCTTCCTATTGCATCGGACATAAAGGCAGGTTTCCTATTCATAGCATCAAAATAATATTTGAGTATTTTTGTACAGGGTTATACAATAATAGAAAAACAAAGGTGTTCTTCAATGGCTCAAGTGATGCATAATATGCTGTAATAAAGGACTGAAAGCAGAAATTACATTTGGATAAATGGGTGAATCCGATGAAACGTCAAAAACATGCCATATTTCACAAACGCACAAAAATTTAAAAAAAGAAAAATATTTTTGGATGAAAATAAAGCCTTTTTAGAACCATTAATAAATATAAATAGAATTAAATATTATTGAATTGGTCAATTTATTATAATTATATTTAATGTGCATAATTGTCAAGTAATGGTTCTAAAAACAGGCAAATTTCACATAAAACACATTTTCTTTTTGATTTTTTTAATTAAATTAAATTTGTATAGCACTTTTACGATACGTGTTGTTGGAAAGCAGCTCTATAGAAAATAGAAAAATACATTTTTCATGAGATTCACCCTAAATTAAATAATAAATGTGGAAATTGTGCCCTTCGGTCAGTGTTTGCATCCCAGATGTGTTTATATGCGTGTTTATAGGCATTGATAAAGGGTGTTACATTTTCCATTTCTTTCTTTAATATTAATAATGTGCAACTCAATCCATGTCATTTATACTGGAGTGACAAACGCAGGATTTGAGCGAATGAAATATTAACAGCAACTCAAGACATCAGAGCTTCCCGTGAGCACACTAAAAATAATCAACATTCAAAACAGCATAATTATCACATGTAAACCTTGAAAAATACAAATACACAATATAAATGAAGAATCCTAAAAGCTGCAGTTATTTCTGCACCACAAGCGGCACCAAACTGTGTTTAAAACAATAGGTATTATAGTTACCTAGTTGTGTAATTTGAAATATAATAAATGTTAAAGGGGTTCTTGATTATGATTTCACTTTTTTAACTTTAGTTAGTGTTGACATGCTGTCATTTTACGCCGGATTGCTTCACAAACGAGGGTTGATTTAACGCTGGATTTGCACAAAAGATGAACATGACGACACATGCTAGTGATGAGTTGATCAACTCCACAGCAACGACATCAATTTATCCACTAACCGTTCAGAAACGTCTAAAAGTTGGAACTTCTTCCTGAGTCTCTCCATCAGTGTCGACTCCGGTTTGAACAATGTAAGGACGAACACCTTCTGCGTGAGATTCTCCAGCTTTGTTGTTGTTGAGCTGTTAAAGCTCCGCCCTCTTCTGGAAAGGGGGCGGGAGCAGCAGCTCATTTGCATTTAAAGGGACACACACACAAAAACGGCGTGTTTTTTGCTCCTCACATCCAAATAGAGGCAAATTTATAATAAATTTGTTATAATAAGTTATAATAAATGATCTGTGGGGATTTTGAGCTGAAACTTCACAGACTTACATTACATCTTTTTTTACATTTACAACTTATTTTATGTCGGCAAGTTGCCAAAGTAACATTTCTCATCTTCTTTTATTTTAACTTGATGTGCTATAATAAACTAAAATTGAAATAAATATTATAAAGACAAAACCACGCAACAAAAATAAATTAAAATGGGAGATAAAAAAAATGTGCAACTCCATTTGATGCCACTAGTGGTACAAAAATACACATTTTACCTTTAAACATTTATTTTTGTGCCACTTTGTTTTAGTATCAAGTCGCTATAGGAAATGGTTTATTCTTGAATACATTTCGGTGCGTTTTTATTCACTGTACTAGGGTCATTTAGGTCAACACTAATTCAATTTTTTGCATTTTGCTTTCAAAACTGGAATAATTCCATGTCAGACAATACTAGGGCCTGTAACGTACATGAACTTAATGCTGTTAATATCTATCCGTTGGCATAATGTGAGTTTGGGTTTGAGCTCATAGGAGCAGGAGGATGTAGAGATACAGAGGAAGCAGCAGGTTGTCTATCTGCGTCGTGTACGCCTCCAACATGGCCACCATGGTGATCGAGCCCACCACCCACGAGTAGCTGGCGTTCAGGTTTATACTGCTGTCGGCGATGAGGAAAACCACCACGGCGATGATCTGAGCGAACACAGAGGTTGCCGTGCCCTCGAAGGTTTTCTTGGTGCCGGGCCAGCGGATCTCGCCGACCGTGCTGCCGAAGATGGACGCCACGGTGTCGCCGACTCCCACGGCCAGAACGCCGGCGTAGGGCACCAGCCCACCGGAGCCCCCTAGGCCTCCTTTAGGGGTGCAGTTTCCAGGCGAGAGCCAGATGGGAAGGGCGACTCCGAGGAGAAGGTAGATGTGAGTGAGAATGAGCGGCCCAGAGTCTCGCTCATCCAGGAATAAAGTGAGAAGGCGTCTCAGCGGAGGCCCGAGAGGTCGGATACGGAAATAGCGGACGAATTCGAGGAACAAAAGCGCCGAGAGGCATGCGACCGCGGACAAATGAAGCAGAGGACGGTCTAGCGCAAGTCCGGGTGCGAAGGTTAACACGGTGAGGAGGTGGAAGTACTTCCGCACGGTCGTCGACGCCTGGTGCTTCTTACTGCCGCCCGAGCGGTTACTGTTTTGATGCATCACAACGGCAATAGCTAGAAGCAACAGCGCGGCCCAGAATCCAATGAGCCAAAGGCGAGTGCTGCTCTCAGTGATGAAATGCATCAGCCAGGTGACGGGATGATGCTGCGTGAGCAGAGAGAGCCAAGGAACCAACAGGCCCAAGCCCAAAACGGCAGTCATGGTGTGGAAGAAAAGAGACGCTGACCAGGTTTCCGATTCCATGAATACGAAGAGCACGGCAAAGAAGATTCCTAGCAGCACCAAACCTAACACGGCGACCGGGAGGAAATACGGAAGCGGGTCGGAGTTTGCGTTCCCGGATGAGACCAGAGAGCGCTTAATGAGCTGGTTGATAATGAAACTAATCCCGCCGAGGATGAGGAGAGCCTCGCCGGGAGTGAAGCAGCGTGGGAGCAGATATAACAGGATCAAGCTGAGGTACACGAAGATCAGCAACACCTCCAAGACTTCAATCACCTCGGACACGGTCAGCGTTTGCTTCACTGTGTACAGAATGGCGCTGCTGGCGATACCGGCTATAACGCAGGTGTTTGTGGGCACTGGGCGAGTGATTCCCAGCGCAATGAGAGACAGAAATAGCGCCAGCATCATGCCTATCACTGTTATGACCATGGCGAAGCGCTCCATGTAAACGTTTCCCACAGTGACGCAGCGTCCCCTCAAAGCGAGACCCAGCAGAGGCAGCACCATGCTGGCCGGTAGGACGCCGCTGTTGGCTGAAGGGCGGAACTGGAACACGGCGGCGCCGCTGCGAAGGAGGCGATCCCATTTGTGCTGCACGTAGAAAGCCTGGACGGCCAGAGCGATGCAACACCAGGACAGCTGATTCCACACGGCCATGTGAACGGAAATCACCATGGCGAACACCACGGCCGATTCAACCAACACAGGATCCAGCTGCATGATTGCGGAGCGTGCGGCAAAGGTTTCCAAGAATGAGGGATTTCAAATATGGCAGTGTGTCAGAAACTCCCTGGAGCGCACACAAACATTGTCCACTTCTTGGCCTCCTGCGCACAGCAAATTAGACCTGGGGAAAAAAAGTATCATCAGACGCAAACCATTAAACTCAAAAAATATGGATATTTTCACCCACATGTTCCATCTTCAGAACACAAATGAAGATCTTTTTTGATGAAATCTGAGAGCGTTCTGTACCTCCACATACAGCTATGCAACTTCCACTTTGAAGCTTCAAAAAGTTCATAAAGAGATCGTAAAACTAATCCATATGTTTTGAGCGGTTTAGTCCAAATTTTCTGAAGAGACTCGATACAGTAGGGCTGCAACAATTAATCGATAATAATCGATTATGAAAATCATCGACAACTACTGTCATAATCGATTAGTCGCGTCTGCCCACGTGCACGCAAAACGTTCGCCAGTCTTGTCAAATTACAGCGCTGAATAACGCATTTCTATGGACAAAATGCATTTAAAAACAGTGGAGGAAACGGAGTGAGCTGCTGCGGGAAAGGTGCGTGATCCAAACTGCCCAAAACATGAGAACTCTTTATTTGAAGCTTCCAGCGAATGCATTAGCTCCGCGTTTAGCATGGCTTGCCCTGTCAGGCGCTTGACAGATGCGCGCGCGTCCTCAGCGCCAAACGTTCATTCTACGGCTATACCCTTATCAGTACATGTTTATAATTCACGCGAAGATTTCCGTTTTGCTTAAAGGTTTGTCCTGACAGTCTGCGTTAAACTTCAAACTTTACGTTACTGAATGAGCGCCGGCGCGCACGCACACGCGTCAGCCAGACGGGAGCGCGGAGAGAGACAATAATGTTCAGCGCAAAAATATTCATTTTGATGAAATATCTGTTGTTGACAGTTCAGTTTAGGTTTAAAAATCAGTATGTCATTCAGGAATTCATGGGAGTAACTGTAAAGGGATAACAGCATGTCACTGAATAAATATAAGACGTTTCTATTATTTACAGGATAAAGAAATGACAGGAAGAGGTTCTGTGTGTGTTTTCTCTTGACTGTTGGTTAACACTGAGTTTGTGTTTTTGATTTTCTTCATTATTATCTTACTTTTTAATGTAGAGATTTAAACTATATTCACTATATACAGTTGCTTAAATTTATTAGACCACCGCCACCTAAACTAATGATACTGATGATTACCAAAATCATTTTCATTTTTCTGTAATGGTTAATACACCGGTATGTGTAAGCTGTTTAGTCACAGTAGTATTTCTAATGCTAAAATATAAATATTGTCGTCATGAATTTTCAAATTTACTTTTTTACAAGAAAAACAGAAAATTGGGCATATTTTTGGGCATCAGTCAATAACAGAGACTGTGGAAAAGTACATGAAAACAATGCCAGCAAAAATGCAAGCCGTTATCAAAGCCAAAGGAGGCCAAACAAAATATAAAGTTTTTTTGGACATTGTGTTAATAATGACTTTTTGTCAGATCCCTAAAATATTTGTGTTTTCTTTTCTGTGACGGGTAGTCTAAGACATTAAGAACTGTATGTGTTCATAGCATTCATTTGGCACATCTGTTTGACCAACATTGGGCAGGATGTGCAATAACGTGTTTTTTGTCAATAAAAAAAAAAAAAAGAAAAGAAAATTAGGATTCTTATCCGATTAATCGAAAAAATAATCGGCCAACTAATCGATTATCAAAATAATCGTTAGTTGCAGCCCTAATTAACAGTAATGAAATGAAATAGTTACTCAAATTTTGGATTTTAAATACGTAACTAAGTTACTTGTATTTCATTACTCCTCGACCCTGATCATAGTAATATCAAAGTATTTTTGAAGTTATTTGGAGAATGGTAATTCTTTATTTCTGGTGTTATCATCTGATACTTTCACTGTACAATGGTACTGCCTCAGTTCTTTTATCTAAAGTCATTACTTAATATGGTGCGGAAAAAAGTCAGAAAGAAAGAAATGTTTTTACTCAATGTGATGGCACCAACCTAGACAGCATTTTTGGGCACAATAGACACAGTCAATCATCTCTATGATACACAAAAATGCTGTATGGGAAGCTCACTAGGTTTCACGACACACTGCGTATCTTCTAGGATGGCAAATTTCTCAATGGCGTGTGAACTCTAGACACTGTGAACTTTGGCACTGTTGAACGGCCCAACACCAGCAATTTCTACACATGGTAAATTATGAAAAGACAGTGTCACTTTGTCAGCGAAAGTAAAATGATCTGGTTTTAATGCTCTGGTATTACAGCGATTAATAATAAATATGGATAATAGCGTATCACTTTACTTTAATTTAAAATCTTGATTATTGTTTTATAAGCACTCAGACATAATGCATCAAAAACTGTGTATATAGTATGTTTTCAGACAAGAAAATTATGCAATAAAAGATAAATCATAGAAGTCTTTAGATAATGAGTATTTTATTTTATGTAGGCTACTTTAGAAACACCAAAAAAAAAAATTCTTGTTCAATACATCTGGGTGCTTATAAAATGCATTACATGAAACTGAATTATTTACCAGAACATTAGCTTATTAATGCATGAATATTATATACATGGATTAATGCATAGATATTAAATACAATTGAAGATGTTATACACATTTGAAGATGTCTTAACATTAAATCCGAATACTAATCCAACAGCAATGCTGTTATTGTACGTGGTTTTACAGTGAATATTACAGTTAGAGAGGAATGACAGCTCATTCACTGCAACACCAGCTGTTCATGAAAACATCCTGCGTAGTAAATAAGCACAGAAACATCCAATTACACCAAACGACGCTTTATCTTACCCCTTTCTTTAAGATCGAACGCTTGCTTCTCAAACAAAAGATTGTATTCCTTATGTTTTGCTGTGACTCGTGCGATCAGCTGCTGACTGACTGACGGCGGGAGCGGCCATAACTGGGTCACATGCTGGCAGAAGAATCACGTGACCAATGTCAAACCAAAGACGTCTTAGTCAATTTTTTTTTAATAGATAAAATTTTTAATATTGAGAATTTAAATACATATATGTTTTAGATAAGTATTTTTTTTAATATACGAGTAATTTATGATTTAACTAAGTCATGTGATAGGGGAGTGCGCGTTAGAGTTTGTCACGTGATTCGGGTGAAGATGGCGGACTCGGAGCTGTGTGTCAGGTAAAATGGAAGAAAGAGAAACTTAATAGGGTTGTTCTCAAAGAGCTAGAGCGAAATTTGCAGTTGGAGAATGCGTCGATGTCTCATACCTTGTATGTAGCCATAATATGTGTGGGAAATGTGACTTCGTCGTGCTGTTTACTTGACATTTAACGGCCGCACGAGTCGGTCGCGTGCGTTGGCTGACAAACCCGCGCGACTGAAATTCAAATGTTAATTTGTACAGCGTATAACGGCTTTTAAACAACCCCGAACTTGCGAAATAAATGAAATAAAGATATTAATCTTGATTCGTTATGAAAATTGTGCACTTGCTTTGACTGAGTCGGTGAAAGCGAATTACAGTAGTTTGAAGTGATGAATGAGTTTCGAAGTGTATGTTGTGTATAATCTATACACATGCATGGTAAATATGCTGTATGTATATATAGTTTATAAAGGATATAGTGGAAGATTGTTATTGAATTTCAAGAGCTGTTTCGAAATGTGACAAGTTATAATTTTTCTAAAACAATTTTTCAGTTAAAAAAAATAGGAAAACTAAGTGACCAGTCACATGACTTGTCATGAATGTAACGTTACATTTGAATAAATATATACATTGCACGCGTTATGTGAACTATCCACATATCTTAGAATCTCTGTCATATAAGCCATCCATTTAATTAATAATGACTCATTTAAAAACTTAGGAGCAGCAGAGAGCTATGGACCATCTTGCTGGGGAGATCTGCACTCCGAGAACCGGTTGGTACACAAACCAATTGTTGTTCTGTCATTTAAGTACACAGTTTTATTAAAAACCTGTGTGTGGTCAATGATATTTGTGAGGAAACGATTACTAAAGCTGTTCTAAACTGGTACCGATCTGATGTGGTATACTTATATACTTTCTCTCAATAAGTTCCTTTCTCGCTGTCTTTTTGTGATTTTATTTGTGTGATCTGGCAGGCCCAAATCGAAGCTGAATTGAATCGGAACTGGGAGAGACTTCTGCAGGGTCTGTCCTTCTACAAACCACCCAGGTAAAGCAACATCCCAGAAATAAATGGCCTTAACACAAAGATGAGTTTGGCTTCGTCAAGCTAGGAAGATATGGTCTTATGATATATAATTGATGTTCTACCTATAGAAGGTGTCCATAGCTACATTTACATGGTCAAATGATCAGTTAGTAATCAGTTTGACTGAAAAGCCTTTGTGTAATTCGGTCTGATTGATCTGAATCTGAATTAAATGTCTTTCCTATTTAAAGGGGTGGTGTAGACATGAAATAATCCAATTAAACAGGAAAGAATTAAGCGAATAAACAGTTTAAAAAAAGGGTTTTAGATATGTCATTAAGACAAAAATGACAATTTTATTCCTAGTTGCTCTGGGGACTTTATTGTTCTGAACGTGGCCACTGGGCACTGCATATGTGTTGAAGTTTTTTTTACATTTATTCATTTGGCAGGCGCTTTTATCCAAAGCGACTTACTAGGGGAGCAATTAGGTGTTTCGTGCCTTCCTCAAGGTCACTTTAGTCATGGTATTGAAGGTGGAGAGAGTGCTGTTCATTCACAATCCCCACCTTCAATTCCTGCCGGCGTGGGAATCGAACCGGCAACCTTCAGGTTTCAAGCCCGACTCTCACCATTAGGCCACGAATCAGACTGCAAAGTTTACGGTTCATATAAACAGACCTCTCAGGATACTTTTGGTTAAATTAGTGCATGTAAGCATTAAATTTGTCAAATTTGTTGTTGAATATGAAGTAAGTCATGAGATCTGTGCAGCACATCGGCCGCAGACAAGCTGAAAGCAGATAAAGACACCGCACAAGCTCTCAAAGACTTTGGACTCCGGATCAGCAAACTCCTAGTGAGTGTCTGAGAACATGATACTTGGACCACAACACAAAATACAGACGTTCTGATTTGTTTTGGTTGTAAAATGCCTGTTTTTATGATTATGAAACTCCAAAATGCTTTCAAGGATGATGTCTTACTAGGATTTGGAACATTGCATTACATCTTATTTGATTCATACATAATGACACAGTAAATCTGACTGAACTGAGACTTCAGGAATGGACAAATATCTCATCTGTGTGTGTTTATCATATGTCAGGGTTTGGATGAGCAGCAGAGCGTGCAGATTCTTCAGTGTTACCTTCAGGAGGACTACAGGGGCACACGAAACACACTCAAGGTGAACTCGGCTTTATGTGGCACACGCATGTACATCTGATATGTTCACACCAACATGTTAAGAGCTTTTGAATAAATGGTAAATCCTCTTGTTCCCATCAGGCGGTGCTGCAAGATGAGAGACAGAGTCAAGCGCTACTTCTGAAGGTTAGACCTACTGGTAGCACTTTATTTTACGGTCCTGTTCCCCATGTACATACTATGTACTTATACAAATTATAATAACTGGTAGTAACCCTGAACTTACACCTAAACCTAAGCATAACCCCTGTAGTTACCTTATATTACTCAGAATTTTAATAATCAGGCTTTAACATGTACTGTAAAAGTGTAACTGACCTTCTTAATGTCTTTTCAGTCTTGTCTGTCACATTGCTTTTTATTTGAGTGCTTGAATAGACAAAATAAAAGCTCAAAATGACTGAAATGTGACGCAGATGTTGAAATTGTGTTGTACAGATAGCAGATTACTACTTTGAAGAGAGACTGTGTGTTCTGCGCTGCGTTCTCCACCTCCTCACGTACTTTCAGGATGAGAGACATCCATACAGGGTAAACGATAACAGCAGAGATCAGCTGTTGTATCAGACAGTCAGAAGACCACATGAGTTTAATTCTTCCTCTTTCTCACCTTAGGCAGAGTACGCCAACTGCGTTGGTAAACTGGAGAAAGATCTGGTGTCCAACTACAGGCAGCAGTTTGAGTCGCTGTCCAAATTAGAAGCTCCAACATGGGAGACGCATGGAAACCTGATGGTGAGAAGATTGGTAGTCCCATTATGTGTAAAGTGGCATCACAGTTGATTACAACAGTGGAATTTGACTCGGGATCTGTTCGTCTCTGTAGACGGAGAGGCAGGTGTCCCGCTGGTTTGTGCAGTGTCTAAAGGAGCAGGCCCTGCTGCTGGAGATCTTGTTCCTGTATTATGCATACTTCGAGATGCCACCCAATGACCTTTGCACCTTCGCACGGCTGTTTAAGGAGCAGGGCTTTGGACAGCGGCAGACCAATCGACACCTTGTGGACAAGAGCATGGATGTGCTGGTTGAACGCATTGGGTCAGAACTCGCTGTCACCTGCTTCTTTTCCTCTAATACACTCACAAACGGTGTTTTATAATATATTGACTGTGTCATCCTATCAACAGGTATTTTAGTTCTTTGATTCTTGTGGAGGGGATGGATATCGACTTCCTGCATAAATGTGCTCTGGAGGACCGAACCGAGCAGCATCAGTTTTATGACCAACAGGATGTTTGCAAGGTAACCCTGAACAGGGACAGATCAGATGCTGTAACTGACTAGTTGTGCTTGCTGATTTTAGAATATTAAACATGGTATATATGTACTACTGTTTCAAAGGTTTCAGGTCGGGAAGATTTTTAATGTTCACTAGAGATGCATTTATTGTGATCAAAAATATTGTAAAAAAAAAAAACTCCAATATTGTGAAGTATTATTACAGTTCAAAATAACTTTTATATTTAAATTTAAATAAATATTCTATTTGAATATATATATAGAAATTTAATTTGTTCCTGTGATCAAAGCTGAATTTTCAGCATCATTAGTTTTCAGTGTCACATGATCCTTCTGAAATCATTCTAAAATGTTGAAACATTTTATCATCATCAGTGTTGAAAAAAGTTGCTGCTTAACATTTTTATGGTAAACTTGATAATTTTATTTCCAGAAAGTTCAGAAGATCATTTGGATGAAATAGAAATCTTTTGTAACATTATAAATGTCTTCACAGTCTTTTTTGATCGATTTCTTTCATCCTTGCTCAATAAAAGTATACATTTCTTTAAAAAGAAATATCTTACTGACCCCAAACTCTTGAACAGTAGTGTATATTAAGAAATTACCTTTTAAAAATGGATTGTTGTGGTTCTAAAATCTGAGTGGATGAGTAAAAAATATTTTGCTTTTTAAAATGGTGATTAGCAGCTGTTATGTGTGTGTACAGGAGGTGGATCAGATGCTGTTGACATTTGGTGACATCTCTCACCACGGGCCGGTTCTGTTGGCATGGGTTCTGCTGCGACACACACTGCATCCAGAGGAAGTCAGCTCTGTGATCAGACGTCTAGGACACACTACGCTGCAGCTCGGAGTGTTTCAGTACCTCACCAACATGCTGCAGGCACTCGGCAGTACTGGAAATAATGTAAGGACAGCATTCCATCACTGTTACAGGAACTCTTGGATAACATTAGAGGAGTAGTTCTCAACCTTTGACTTGGTTGTTCAACACAATATTCAAAGCCTCTAAATAGCCTGATATATTCCTGTTATAATTATGACACAACTGCTTGTTTTTAACTCTTTTTATTAACAGAATCTAAATTGATGAAATTAACCCTGATTCATTTCTTGAGGTTTCAAGAACTGTATGTCCTTCGAAAAGAATAATAGTTAATGAGAGAAGAAAATAAATTTGGTTTCAGGACATAAACATCTCTCTGTCTCTCTCTCTCTCTAGTGTACAGCGAGCACTGCACGGATGTGTATTTATGGTCTCCTGTCTTTTGTCATCACTTCTTTTGAAGAAGACACGCTTGGCAGCCAACAGGTGCAAAATTACACACTTAAAGACAGTTCTTAACTGGTTTTAGCTAAGCTGTACATTCAACTTGGTCTCCTTGATTAATTGTGATGTTTATTCTATCTGTAGCACCTGATCAATGCAGCATGTGAAGTTCTTGCTGCACCGAGTCTGGCTGAGCTTTTCTGGGAGTCGGTGAGCAAAACAGTTGAAGCACTTTAAATTGAACTTCACTATTTGTATGTTCTCTGAAATCGCACACTGTCTGTGAAGGTACAACATTTTTATTTGAATTCACTTCACGACCTTTAAAAAGAGACTTAAGGACTGCAATGTCAACTAAACACTGCTACATGGAGGCAGTAAGGACAGCTGATCATCCTCGCAGTGTCAAACCACGTCCAACCATATACACGTTAAGACATTTGCCGGAAATATAAGCAGTTAAAAGTGAAAGGACGTTTCTTTTTTTGCTTATTTTATATAGTATGGTAGTATGCGTGAAACTCAGACAAATATCCGCCATGTTTTTACTGTCACATGACCTAGCAGCATCGGTTGCGTTTCTTCACTGCCATTCATTAATCCTCTCCTGTGGCCTGTTTCGTCTTCTGAGGAAAGTGTCCATCAAATGTGCACTTCAGAATCTTGGCAGAAGTAATGGGCCATTCGGGTACTTTTTGAATACTGTTTTTCAAATACTATGTATCCGGACGTACTACTCTATTGGCGTACTGTTTTTCACATCATATGCAGTAGGGCAGTATTAGATTTTGGACACGGAGTGTGTCTTTTTTGAGATGGCTGAGTGATTCAAACTTTGACCTCTGATTGTGCCCTTCAGAAGCCAAACATGGGTCTGGGTGTGATTCTGGACAGTGCAGTGGGTGTGTTTCCATATAAGACTGGACCTTTACTACAGCTGCTCACTGCTCTGCTGTCTGACAAATCTACAGCTAAGAAGGTACAAACAAGTTGTAGGAATTTCAAAAATTCCTTTACGTATGTGTATGTCAGAAGAGAGAAATAATTTCGTTCTTTATTATCAACAGCATGAAGTGCATTTAGCGTTACATCAGGGCTTCCCAAACTATTTTGTGAAGGAACTGCAGGGGGAAAGCTAATAATTTAATGATAAAAATATAAAATAAAAGATACTTAAAAAAAATATATATATATATATATAAAACCAACAACTATGAAAATGCAAATATGTTGTTAAATTATTTATTAAATTAAAATTTATTTTGGGACAAATGGGTTTGGCTGACAAGTTTATGATTATTTTAAAACATCATGTTTATGTTACAACTGCTTAATTTTTGAATCTGATATGTAATTGAGTCTACATATTCAATCCGTTACTACCCTCACTGTGTGTCTATGTATATATACACATGTACATGTTTTACATTTCATGGATGTTTTATGGTCTCTCTCAGGTGTACACTTTCTTAGATAAGATGTCGTTCTACACTGAGGCCTATAAGCACAAACCCAACGACGTGATCTCCAGAGAGGATGGCACTCTGTGGAGGAGACAGACTCCCAAACTCCTCTACCCTCTGGGTCAGTGCTGAGCACAGGAAGTCAGATATGCAATGTGTCTTTTTCTGACTTCTCTTTACTTGATCTGTTATGTGCTTGATGTGTTTTTGTGCATTGTCTGTATGTTCAGGTGCAGGGCAGACCAACCTGCGGATGCCTCAGGGATGTTTCGGACAGGTGTGTGAAGGAAAACAGCTGTCTTTGGGCGAACAGGGTGTCCTTGTGCGCTGGGAATATTCCTACAGCTCATGGACTCTCTTCACGTGTGAGATTGAGATGCTGCTGCATGTTGTCTCTACTGCAGGTACACGCACTCAAATCTTACATTTATTTAAATATATACATTTTGTTGAAACTATTGCCCTGTTTGCACTTACTATTGACATCTGTCTGGGGTGAATAGATGTGCTGGCACACTGTGAGCGAGTAAAGCCCATCTTGGATCTGGTTCATAAGATCATCAGCACCGATTGGACAGTGTCTGACTGTCTGCTGCCACTCACATCACGGATCTACATGCTTCTGCAGAGGTGAGATGTACACCTGTGACGAGACCAAACAGTAAACAATGCATTAACAGTGGAAATAATAGGATGTGTTTGATTCCTCTGACAGGTTGACCTCCGTTATTAACCCTCCAGTAGATGTGATCACTTCTTGCGTCAACTGCCTTATCGCTCTGGCTGCTCGGCAGCCTGGGAAGGTAAATGTTCACTATTGTATGCAAGCTAATTCATTGTTGTATAGAGCGATGAATTACAGACTAAACAACCTTTCTTTCTGATGGAAGGTTTGGTCCAGTCTGCATCACACCGGCTTCCTTCCGTTCGCCTCTACTCCTCTGACAAACATGGCACAGACCATCAGGTGATACACAGATACATGCAGAGCCAGTGAACATGAGCAGCATCATATTCACTTGTTAAAGTCTGAGAAAACTGAAGAATAACATGTTTGGGGTGTATGTGTTTCAGTGCAGAGGGCATGAAGGCGGGTAATTATGGCAACCTGCTGGTCTTGATTGAACAGCCCAGAGGAGAGTACAGTGTGACCATTGCCTTTTTAAGACTGGTGACCACACTCGTCAAGGTAATTCATTTATCAATAATGGGAAAATGATCAGTTATCACTGGAATACACAGTCTATTTCGTAGGTGCGTCACTGTGTTCGTTTACACACAAACAGCTCATGAATCTGCTGTTTTCAGTGTGTCAGAGTGGCTTGGTTCACAGCAAATGCTGGATCACACTAGGGTTGGGTATCATTTAAATTTTAACAATTCTGATTGTGCTCATCAATTTCGATTCCAATAAGGTAAATATAAATAAATAAAAATAAGTCAAGCGTTTAGATGTCTTTTTGAAAAACATTGCAGTTGACTAACATGAACAAAAATCAGCAGCTGACAGAACAACAGAACTTTTGCCAATGGTTTTAACAAAAACACCACAGCAAAAACAATTAGACTAATATTAATTTTAAACAATTTGTTAAAAACAAGTAAACGGTAAGTGATAAAATAAGAACAAATTAATTAGTAATAGCATAAATACAGGTACAGAAACTGAAATTAAGTGTTAAATAACATTGCATAGTTTTCTTTTCATAAATAAAATTTAGATTAATCCTCACTAAAATTACAAAATATATTCAATGAAGATCAGTGAGTGATTTCTTTTGTTCTTTGATTAAAACTAATGATTAAATGCGAACACAGGAATCGAAATGCACGTCTTGTCAAATCCCCTCTTATAGGAAAGAAGGAACTGGTTTTCGATACCCAACCCTATTTCGCAAGTTAATTCACATCTTCTCTGAGTCTGAGTCAGATAATGTGCATTTAAAAACGCAACACGCGCCAACCCTCTTCCCAAAACTTGTAATGAAAAGTGCTTATAAACTAGCTGTTGTCAACAAAAGCTTGATGGTCTTACATTTGAAAATGAAGACTTTAAGACAGCTATGGTATTTTTATTAATAATAATCATAATCATAATAAAGTAGCAATTATATAGTTTACAGTCATTGTATATAACACAATTTTTAACTGAGTTGTGCAACCCCAACAACCACCACACCAGACCTAGAGAATTTTCTTTCTGAATTTAAAACACAATCACAATTATTTCATCAGAAAAATCACACTAATCAAATTGTGAATTTTCAGGGTCAGTTGGGCAGTACTCAGAGCAGAGGACTTATCCCATGTGTGCTACTGGTTCTGAAGGAAATGCTCCCTACGTATCATAAATGGCGCTACAACACATATGGAGTGCGAGAGAGAATTGGTGAGAAACGTGCATAACGTTACTGTTTGAAAAAAGACACTCTTCGATTTATTAATATTTGCTTAATGGTCTGTCTCCTCTCTGTCCTCTGTCTCAGGTTGTTTGATTCTAGAGCTGGTTCATGCTATTCTAAATCTGAGCCAAGAGGGGGAGTCAGAGGGCAGGTAAGAGGATAAGGATGAAACGTCATTATTACTTAATTCATTTGGTGCTATTATATATTCTCCTGTGCTTGACCTGTGTGTGACTTCTCCAGCGCCCCCAGTCTGCAGTCGTTGTGTATCTACAGTCTGGCCAACACAGAGGCAGGACAGGCGGTGGTCAACATCATGGGTGTGGGAGTGGACACAATCAACATGGTGCTAGCAGCACAGCCCAGCAGGTACACTCTTAGCCTTTAATATAGTTCAGTCTCCTCATCCTCTTTACATGAATCAGTGAGTTTGTGTCTGTCTGCAGTGGTGGTTCTGAGGGGCCTGGTCAAGTTCTGATCCAGACAGTGAAGTTGGCGTTCTCAGTCACCAACAATGTGATCAGACTCAAACCGCAGTCTGATACGGCCTCACCTCTGGAGCAAGCTCTAACACATCACGGTTAGCACACACATTTCAGTGCATGGTAGATAGGAAATATCAGACTGTTTAGTCAGGGATTGCTTACAATTACTTTTCTCCTAGATTGTTCTGTTGCCAACACCGCTTTAATGCAACTGTTATGTTTTTCTTGCAGGTGGACATGGCAATAACCTGATCGCTGTGTTGGCAAAGTATATTTACCACAAACACGACCCAGCCCTGCCACGACTTGCTATACAGCTGCTGAAGAGACTTGCCACGGTAATGATTGACACCTCATTGTGGTCCTCATGTGGAAAACGGCTTCATAAAGGGACTAAATAATGTAGTTTTGCATGTAAAAATGCCTGAACTTCAAGATTAGAGTGAGTGTTGTTATTAAAAACGTTTAAGTCTAATTAATCGCAGATCAAATTTAGCTGAGAAATTGCTCTTAAAAGAAAATTTGAAGTCATTATTGTGTAAAGCATCAAATAGACATTACATAAAGTAGCTTCAACAAGAAATATTTCATTTGATTCATAGAATTTATTAGACATATTCTTTTGGTCAATGATGACTGAATTTAATTTTTAGGTGAACCATAATTTTTTTATTACTATGGAAATGTGAAATTGTATTAATGAAATTATACTCTAAATAAGAAACCAGTAGCTGGCGGTAAATATCTTGATTAAGTCATTCATTCATTCGATTCGTTCAAACAGCGAATTCATTCAGAGTGAAGTAAATGGTTCTCTTTATAAATGGTCCATTGAATCATTTGACTAGTTGGACTTAAAACGAACTCATCAGTTTTTGACATCGAAGTACAACTAGAGCGATTACAGAGCAGACGGCTTAGTATGCTTTTGAATCTCTCCGCATTACTTTGACGTCATACACCCATCGGTCTGTGCAGCGCCGCTTCAAGTCTAAAAAGCCTAATGGTTCACCCGATTCATACAAAACGCAGATTCTGAAATGAAACACTGCTGTGTGTTTTGCTCTGAGATGAACCGTTCTGCTTTGTCTTCATATTTTGGTTGGCAAGATTGAGCAAAACAGACAATATTTTGTCTAAAATAACACTATTAACTTCTTATGTATTGAACTGTTGTATAAAATCAGTATTGCATGTTCTAGACAGAAAAACAGCACTCGTGTGATATAGTATAGCTTCACTATATTATATGATGTAAATTTGAGACGACAACTCAAAACAGGATCATTTTTGCCCGCATATCTTGAATTTTAGGGACATTCTACAGTTCATTCTATAGGCTTCATCACGTAGTGAATTATTGCCCTGCTTCATATTCGTCATCAATCAACTGTGTGAAATGTCAGATCATCTACGTCGGTCTGGGGCGGGGCAAGTGTGTTTTATGCGTTATTTTCCACCATGATTCATCTAATTAACATGTTAAAACGATAGTTATACTCATAGTACACGATACTCATTCATAGTAATTAAGTATTGTAATAGTTGTTATAGTTCTTTTAATTTAGTAACAATAGAAGTCACCATGTGTTTGTTCTTTGCGTGTGCTGTGTACAGGTGGCTCCCATGTCTGTGTACGCTTGTCTGGGAAGTGACGCCGCTGCAATCAGAGATGCGTTTTTGACGCGGCTGCAGAGCAGAACTGAAGACATGCGTATTAAAGTCACCATACTCGAGTTCCTCACCGTGGCTGTGGAGACGCAACCCGGACTCATCGAGCTCTTCCTCAACCTGGAGGCCAAAGATGGCAGTGATGGGGCAAAGGTCACAAAGATGATTATGATTTAGTGTGAGATGGTGAATGAGTCCGAGCAGTGTGTAACTGTCTGGTTTTGTCTCTCTCTTTCTGTGTAGGAGTTTTCTCTGGGAGAGTGGAGTTGTTTGTTGGTGGTGTTGGAGTTGTTGGACTCTAAGCAGCAGGGGAAGTACTGGTGTCCTCCTCTCCTGCAGAGGGCAGCACTGGCCTTCCTCCACGCACTCTGGCAGGACAGGAGGGACAGCGCTCTCTCTGTGCTCAGGACCAAGTGAGTATCTCAACAGTGTCAGTGACAGCTGCTTGTTTTCAAAAGATTTTAATAGAAACTAGGAATATCGAAATATCTAATGAACCACTTTTCATTTTGTTGTTTGAAAATTTCAGAAACTGCATGTTCTTCAAATTAAAAGCAATCGTTATTGAGAGGGAAATAGAAATGTTTTAATATGTTTACTTATTTTTATTATGTTGTAATGTTTTATAGGAATTTGTTTACTCATTTTAAGCTTGTATGTCCACTTACATTAGTCAAAGTTAGCCAGCCTCATTTGGTTTGGTTGGTCAAAATTTAGGATTAATCCAAGCATGTTGTTATTTATCGTTACAGAGAAAAATTCTGGGAGAACCTCACAACTCCTTTATTTGGAAACTTACCTCCCCCGTCCGAGACCACCGAGGTATGTGTAAGTGTGTGCATAAACAGTTCATTGGAATAGCTTGAAGACAAAATTGTCTCCAGAATTGAGCTAAATCTGACACTCTTTTTGAGGGCATTCATGAGGTCAAATTTATTCATAAATGTGTTTTTATCCTAAAGGTTTTCAGTAACATTTTACAATAAGGTTCCATTTCTATAACATTAGTTAAAGGGTTAGTTCACCAAAAAAAATGGAACTTTCCAAACCCATGAGACCTTCGTTCATCTTTGGAACACAAATTAAGATATTTTTGATGAAACTCTTTTAGTTATGTTTTTACTACCTTTCTGGGGCTTGAAAGTGATGATAATGTTGCAGTCTTATCAGGAGGTCAGAAACCTCTCTGATTACATAAACATATCTTCATTTGTGTTCTGAAGATGAACGAAGGTCTTATTGCCTTGGAACATCATGAGTGTGAGTAATAAATGACAGAAATTTAATTGAACTAAGTGAACCAACCCTTTAACTACTTTAGTTAACGTTGAACTTACAATGAAAAATACATCTAAAGCATTCACCAATTAATTAAGAAAAACGATGATTAATGAATAATGTAGCATTAATTGCTCATTGTTAGTTTTACATTTAACTAACAGTAACTAATTACCAAGTTTCCTTTCAAGTTTGTCAATAGTAATAACAGTTTTATATGAAAACGGTATGTTGTCCTTATGAAAAACGTGAATGATTGAGTTCTTGTTTTTTTTTCTAGTCTGATTGTTTGTTTGTTTGTTTGTTTTTGTGTAGCCATGTGTTCTGGAGTCTTGTGCCTTTGTGATGAAGATAATCGCCCTCGAAATCTACTATGTGGTCAGGTATGATGTACTCACAGGACGTGCTGTTTCATTCAAAAACAGAGGTAGACTAGCTGGAAATACTCAAAGGCTGCTTTGAAATAAATAAAACAAGTGTGTCGACTTGTGTACACTCCCACAGTGTGTTTTATCATGTTTCTGTCTGCAAACCCCAACACAGCTGCACACTTTCATGCTTCACATCAGTTGTCTGTCCGTCTGTCTCTCTCAGTGGCGTGTTGGATCCGTCGCTGAAAGCGGCTCTTGAGAGTTTCAGCAGTAAGCGCCGCTATGAGTTCTGGTCGGATTATGTGCGGGATCTGGTGTGTGTGGCGTGCGATGGTGAAGAGGAGGGTCTGCGTTCTCTGTCCGAGTCTCAGATGCTCATCTCTGCCTGGAGGACCCTTTTAATACTCTCCACCAGTCATGTAAGCAGCTACACTCAACTTCACATGCCTCACAATGTGGATGCAGTTAAACTGCCGGTACTGTGTTTATCATAACCAGTCTTGTGTGTGTTTGTAGTCCGAGGTGATGCATCTGAAGGATGACAGTGTTAGGCAGAAGCTTTTCATGGACGTGCTGGAAGGTACCAAGGCATCGGTAAGTTCCCTTATACATACAAGCGCCCACATCTAGCTATCTAAATAAGGACACTGATATTCTTAAATTAAGATAATTATAATAATTAAAGCTTGCGTCCTGACCTTACTGCTTAAAGAACTTAAACATATAGCTGTCACAAACATACGTTTATAATGCTTCAGTACAAAAGCCTCAATCTCCCGCAAATGAGCCATTTCCCAACTCGGTTCTGGAGTGCTGCTGTCCTGCAGAGTTTAGCTCAAACTTGCCTCCGTTTCTAGTATGCCTAGTAAAACCTTGATTAGCTGCTTCAGGTGTGTTTCATTGAGGTTGGAGCTAAACTGTGCCAGGAGCAGGATTTGACAAAGTATGATCATCTCTCTCTCTTTCAGCTGCTGATGTCTCAGTCGGTGTTCTGTCTGCGTCTGGGATCCATGATGGTCACACTGCTCCTCATCCTCCTCAAACAGTGGAAAAGGTGTTTTTTTTTTTCCTTCTTCTTCATGACTTGTGTAGTGTAAATGATTGGCTCGCAGCTTCACATATATGAATGGCAACTTCTCTGCCAAGATACTCAATACTAAAAGATATAAAGTACAAACATATATATATATATATATATAAAAGGATGAAAATCCCTTCATGGCTCATGTTGTTGATGTTGTTTGTGTCAGTGTGTTGGTGTCTGCTCCAGCTCTATTGACGCCCTTGTCTTTGATGATGGAGAGCGTTCTGCACGCTGAACAACAGCTCATGGACCGAACCAAAGCCAAACTCCTGTCAGCTCTCATCTTAGCTCTGCATATACAAGGACTCAACGGTCAGTCTGTATTTTTGTTTGGGAAAGCCAAGCTCTGTTCCAAAAACCAAGTTAGGGTTATTATCATAGACTGTAAAGAAAGATGGACGACACATCTCAACTTTCTTCCACTGTAGAAAAATGAAGACAACATACAAAATGTGTACATAAATTTACACACACACGCACACACACATATATATATATGTGTGTGTATATATATATATATATGTATGTAATGGATTATTTCCTTCTGCTGAGACACTTCAGATGTGCACTGTTCACCATGATGGTTTTGAAATATGATTGAAATCACTTCAAAAAGGAAAATACAGTTAAGTGCAACATTTGCAGCACAAGTTTGTCATATAGGCTACGTAAAACTATACTTACAACATTTATAATTGTGTGCTTGAGACATGGATTTTAATGATGAAACTTTTATCTTGTAATCAGGCTCTCAAAAATGATAAAAAAAAAAATTTGATTTATCGGCCAACATATTGGTTATCGGCTTTCAAATATAAAGAATTACCGTATTGGCCAAAATTTTCACATTGGTGCATCCCTAAAAAAATATCCCAGAAATGGTCATTGCTGATGACATTCAGAGCCCAAGTCTGCGCTTTAGTGATCCTGCGGTGGAGCCGCAGTGTCATGGTCCCGCCCATAGTCCCAAGCACAGCTTTTTATAGCATCAAATAACAAACTAAAAACAAACATTTGAACATACATCAGCGTGATAAGAACTTGAACTGATAGAAACTGTCTTTGTAAAAAAAAAAAAAAAAAAAACATATTTGAAGCTCTGTTGGCTGCCATTCCATTTTAATTGCATGGAGAGGCTGGGGTTTAAGACCTATACTGCAGCCAGCCAGCAGGGGGCGATCAATGTTTTGGCTTCACTTTTTAGGACTTACAATTGCACTTACAATTAACTAAAACCATTAAAAGGAAGTTACTTAAAATGTAGGCAGCTCATTGTGTGCATATTGCTTTTGTTAACAATTGTTTAACAATTATTGCTTCAGGAGGAGAGATTACCCAGCTTCCCCAGCTGCTGTTCTGCATGTGTGAGATGGTTCAGGATGAAGCTCTGGCCTTGATTGACAGCACACGTCATATGATCCAGAGGGGTGATGTTCAGGAGGACAGCATGGAGACAGACAGCCCATATGTCCAGAAAGACCAGAGAGACTCAGTGAGTTTATTAAAAAGTGCCTTTTTATGTAAATGTGCACAAATATACAATTGGCATTGTATCCTTCAATGCACTGCACTTGAGGGACAATCAGCAACAATTTTAACATTTGTCTCTGTATTTATTAATCCTAATTCTTGTCTAAGTAGCAGTTTTTAGATACATAAATGCCTCTTTCTCAATTAAAACACTGCATGGTAAAATCATGTGACAACAATGTAGCATACTACAGAAGTGTATGATGAATGCTGTTCACACTGTTTTATAGGCAGTATGACGTATATACCATTCAGATCATAACCAGTATCTGTCTTTGTGTCAGGTGTGTGTGTTAGCTCTTCATCTCTCTAAAGAGTTGTGTCGGGCTGATGAGGATGGTGAACAGTGGCTGCAGGTGGTCAGGAAGCTGCCAGTCCTGCCGTCAGTTCTGAGTGCTCTAGAACTCAGCCTGCGTTCCAAACAGAACCTTTACTTCACCGAGGCAGCGCTTCATCTGCTGCTCACACTCGCCAGAACACCGCAGGTACACACACGCACACACACACACACACACACACAAATGTGTTGTAGCAGACATCGGCCAGTGCAGCAGCTTTGGAAGCCACATATTGATGCTTTTCCCCTTTACTAATGAGTTGGGGTGTGACGAGACCACTATCTCACGAGACGAGACACGAGATTGGGTTCACGAGACGAGATTTTTATAGTATTTTTAAGAAATCCTCAATAATGAAACGTATGAAGGAAAAATAGTCTTTTATTAACTGAAAATCATAAAATGCAAAAATGTTGGTGCATTTTGAAATCAACTTGTAATGCATGTCATTTTACTTCTATTTTAATGATTTATTTGCAGTAAAACAACATGCAAACACACAAGAGATGGTGGACATGCTGTAACTCTTCCATCATGATTGACAGCCAATACAATGTTATGTAATTCAGAAATCACAACCTAGTTCGCAATTCACTGAATCGCAGTTCACTGAATCTCGCGCTCCCTTCTGGATACCCCCCCCCCCCCCCCCAAAAAAAAGTTTTCTCATCGAATCTACACGATTCACGTAGGTCACCTATTTTGGTTTCAAAACGGTGAATTTCGCCGAAAGGTGAACTAATGAGTGATGTGTGATTCACTGGTGAATCTTGCTTTTGAATTAGTGGTTCTCAACCAGGGAGGCCCAGCAAAAACTTTCAAGGGGGCCTCAAGATGACTTAAAATAGTTAAAAATAAGATAAAACAAGCATTAAAATAAACTAAAGATATTTCTTGTTTTAATGAATTACATAAACCTTTGGAAAGGGTTTAACTGAAATGGGTGACGTTGAAATCATAGACAGGTGTATTTCACACAAAATTAATAGTAAAATGACATGCTAGGACTTTTGGGAACATGACTATTTATTAAATGAATTGGTTGTCATGTTGTTCCTCCTGGTCTGTAGGGGGCAGCAGCAGTGGCAGGTGCCGGAGTGATTCAGAGCATCTGTCTTCCTCTCCTCAGTGTGTATGAGGGTCCAGCTAACGGAGCCACTCAGGTACTGCCATAAAATTGCGACTTCGACCTAATTTTTTCTGCAGAGTAGAGGTTCTATGTAAGCCCTGCTGCTCTCTCTTTCTCAGGCGTTTGTGCGCAAGTCTCAGGACGCCCCCAGCTGGCCAGGTGTGTACAGATTGAGCTTGTCTCTGATGGAAAGTCTGCTGAAAACGCTTCGTTACAACTTCATCAATGAAGCGCTCGACTTTGTGGGCGTGCACCAGGAGCGCATCCTGCAGGTGTGTGACGTTGTTCTGTCTGTCTGTCTGTCTGTCGTTCTGTCTCTGTCGTTCTGTCTGTCATTCTGTTGGTGTGTCTGTCTGTCGTTCTATTTGTCGGTGTGTGTCTGTCGGTCTATCTGTCTGTCAGTCAAGAGTGATTTTCATAAAACCATAATAATCCTGTCTGGATTTTTTTTCCCTTGTTTTCTTACCAATTATGATCAGCATTAATTAAATCAAGTACAACAAATGCTGTCATGATTTTTAGGTTAAATATGTCCTAAACATGTTTTTGATGATTTTGGCCAAATAATTTCAGCCCATTCCTGTTTTTCTTTTTTTGCTCCCAAATGTGTGTTGTAGTGTCTGAACGCAGTGAGAACGGTTCAGTCTCTGGTGTGTCTGGATGAGGCCGATCACACGGTGGGCTTCCTGCTCCAGCTCTCCAACTTCTGCAAGGAGTGGCAGTTCCACCTACCGCAGCTGCTCAGAGACATACAGGTACACGTCGCTTCTGTTCCACAACAGCAGCGTTCACGAGTGAACTGCAGGGGGTTCCTGAGTTGATAAAGCGATTCAATCAAATCTAACGTTAAAATAAACAAATGGATCTGAACTGGATCTTTTAAGCAATTTAATTTAAAGATCAGTCTGTTGCCATGCGTGTTTCACTGACAGGTGTGCAAGATTTTATGTCCCGAGGATTTGCTTGCAAAAAAGTTTGTGATCCCCTGTTCCACATGACAGTCTATGATTTGTATTTGTGTGTTTCAGGTGAATCTGTGCTATCTGTGTCAGACGTGTACGTACCTCCTTCACAGCAAGAAACTGCTGCACCATTACCTGCAGGTATGAGACTCGAAGCAGCAAATCACACATGATCTTTAGTGTTTGTCGCTGCTGTGTGTGATTGATTTAATATGTATCTGTTTGCCAGGCCAAGAATGGGGAGGGGCTTCCTCAAGGGCCACACTCCCAGCGTGCCACACAGCCCGCCTCTAAAGAGCAGGTGGAGGGTGAGAGAGAAGAGGCGGAGTCTAAAGCACTGCAGGCGGTTCAGTGCAGCCTGTTAAAGATCCTCAGTAAAACACTGGCCACTTTACAGCACTTCACACCCGACTGCTGTCAGATATTACTGGACCAGGTACACGGACACGTCACTCATTCATATTCATGCAGAAATAATTATTGCACTTCGTTGGCATTCTTATTATTAATATTCTTTTTCTGTTTCTTCTGCTCTGCAAGTCTGTGGTCTCTAACTCAAACCCTCTAGCGCCAACTTATGTTGATGCTGATAACTTTTGAAAAATAAGTGCTAGAAATTTTCGAAAAATGCATGAAGGAACTTTAAGTAGCTCTTGGTCCGGAGATGTGACAAATGGCTATTTTTGCTTATAACTTCTGAACGATTTGGTCGAAAATCACAAAACTACAGCATGCCGAGTTTTTGCAGAGATTTACCCATATCGACCATTTTGCTATAATGAATTTTGTTGCAAAATGCTATATTTTATGAACACATTGGTGTATCATTACGAAACTCGGTATGTGTCTTCGGCACCATGTCCTGACGGTACTCACAGTTTTGGGGCAGCGCCACCTTGTGGTCAAAATTCATAATAAAAGCCAGCCAAACGTCCTACTTTTTCGAACTACCGTTGGTCCGATTTTCACCAAAATCGAATCGTATCATCTTCAGACCATGCTGAATTTCATGTCGATAGACAAAACCTTTTCCGTATACCTCAGCAACAAGTTTGAGGCATGATGCTAAATGACTCTTGAGGCTGTATCTCTGCAGTGCGTTGGCTTATTGACTTTGTGTTTGGTCCTTTAATGGCTGCTTGCAGCTCTGTATTTTTGTTTGTTTTTAAATGTTATTCAAAAGGCCGCATTTTGTGTGTGTGTTTTAGTCGATGGACCTTGCGGAGTACAGGACTCTGTTTGTGTTGAGTTTCACCACTCCTGCATTTGATTCTGACGTGGCTCCGTCATTTGGAACTCTGATGGCCACCATTAATGTGGCGCTGGGCATGCTGGGAGAGGTAGTGCAACACTTTCCCTTTTTCTTCTTATGCAGATTGTCTAGTTATTTTAATTTGGGGATTTTTTTTGTTTGTTTTATCTTTAGATTGAGAAGAAGAAAGAGCCGGTCGTCTCCTCTGAGGACACACAAGCCCTAAAGTGAGCAGGAAACGCGCCTGTGATTAGTCTAGTGTTGATTTAATCTAATTATTTATCCGTCTCTGGTTCCAGGTCTTTGCTGATGTTCTCGATGGAGAACTGCTTCTACGTGTTGATCTCTCAGGCGGTCCGTTGTCTGAAGGATCCGTCAGTTTTGCCCAGAGACAAACAGAGACTCAAACAGGAGCTCAGCTCAGAGCTGGTGAGTTACTCGTTCAAATGGAAAAATCATATAGATGACTTAATAGATATTTTTCATTAAGTAATAATAAAATGTTTGACATCATATTTCTGGACTTTATTTTTTACATTTTCAATTATTTATGAAATGTTCAATATGATATATTAATAGTAAAATTAGTTTGACATCAAAATAAATTTGTTTGACCATGAGATTTTTTTTGTTTTGTGACATTTGAGATAAAATAAAGGAACATTCTTTTTCAATTATTAATTTATGCTTATGTATTTTAAGTGTTGCGAGTTAAACTAGTCATTACTATAAAACCATAATCGTCCTGCTTGGACAGTGATTCTTTCCCTTATTTTCTTTGAAGTTATGATCTGCATTTATTAAAGGACAATAAATTGTCATGAAAATGTCACAGTGCAAAATAGTCCTAAAATACAGTTTTCCAGTCTGTTCAGTGGAGTCCATTCCATTTTTTTTTTTTCAGAGTACACTATTGTCAACATTATTCCGATTTTTCCGCCGAGGGTCCCCCTCCTCCCCAGCCAGCGGGCTGCTTCCCTCACCACAAACCAAACCACCCACACCGGGATCCAAGGGCACGCCGGAGGGCCAGGAGCCCTTCATCCAGCTGGTCCAGGCCTTCGTCCGGCACGTTCAACGCTAGACCCGAGCGTGCCGCAAACCTACTGCTCTGATGAGAGCTCAGTACTTGAAAAAGCTGATTCAGAGATCTGAATCGCAGTGTAAGGGAAACTTGACAATGAATCCGTTTCAGTGATTCTGGCTTCAAAGTTTGGTGCCAAAGTTCATTGCATGACAGGGTCTTTTCTATTTAAAAGCAGTTACCTTTTCTTTCCTCATAAACGTACACATGGGCCTAAGAGCAGCTTTGAAAGCATTTAAATGTTTTTGTAGTTACATGTACAGTATATAATTAAAACATGTTTGTCATGATCATATGTTGTAGCTGTTTGTATTAAACCTTTTTATTTCACAGTTGCCATATTTGCTTATAACCATAATAAACTGTAACAGAGTAAAGAAGAATGTGGTCTGACTTTTTGCATGGACGCTTGTGCTGGAAAATAAAGGAATATTGGAAGGAATATATAGTACGAACGCTCACATTCTCTTTTTGCCAGCAGATTCTGTTTGGTGTTTTTTTTTTTTTAACCCTCTTTTTGGGTCATTTTTGATTGTATGAAACTTGGTAAAGGTTTTAGCACTTGCTATGTGAACACGCAAACAAACAAAAAAACATGGACATGATTTGGTTCTGAAAAAAAGTCACTTGTGCTCCTCTAAAAATGGCTGCATTGGAAATGAATGGGAGACGAATTTCATCCAGTGAAAACCAAAAACAATCATTTTTTTGAGACATCAAGCTCAAATTTGGAATACAACTTGTCTAAACTTATGGCTTTGATTTTCTTGCGATTTTGGAGTAAAATGTGTTTTTGAAAGTATAAATTTCATGTAAAAATTTAGAATAGCATTTGTGTGTATTTTTCATAAATAAAATTCTGTAACTTTCACTCCATTTTGCCAAACGTCATCTTCGAAAAGAGATCAGAATTAAGTCTGTGCTCTAAAGCGTTCAAAACTTATTAAAGTTGAAAATTTCATTTTCAGGTCCATGCTAATACATGGATTACAACTACAGCATAAATATAATTTACTACTATAAAATCTCCTAAAAATGCAAAATTTTAATTTAGAAGAGAATTAAAAATAATTTTTGACCGTCATGCCAGAGGGTTTCCCTGCCGACTGCAAACTAATCTACATTTATAATTGTTGAATAAATGCTGAAAATTTACATTTCTATACATAATATCTAATACACTATAGTTAAAGATGAATACAATAATTGTTTAACAAACATGTTTAACATTATATAAATCTATATTAATATGCATCTTTATGCAGTAGATTTTGAACGAGGAAAACAAAATACGCTTTTATAGTTTCGACACTGTTTTGCCAGAGTGAACAGACTATGTGGATTGAAACCTGACAAAAACTCTTGTTGCGACAGCTTCGCATTTGTATGAATTCTACCGTTCGATTCGTTGAGAAGACGAGATTAAAATCAAAGCAGAGAGACGGTCTGTTACATATTTATTTGTATCACAGTCTGCTACATTAATGTACCACTCATTTACGTCAAAATATTATCTCTTCACTAGAGTTAGGCAGGATGATACAGTGAACATGAGACCGCTTAAAACCATTCAAAGAAAACAGTATAAAACTAAAAGATCAAAATATTTACAGGAGAAAATCTTTTCCAATATTTAAAAAAAAACATTCCCTTTTACACGAGTTAAATGCTTACTCTGTATGTGCAAATATTTCCGTACTGCATCAGCGTACCTCAAAAAAGGCAAATATAGAGGGTGACGGTGACATCAGTCGTGGGCGTGTCTAACAGCTGCAGTGGGAGGAGTTCTCGCTGCACGCTGAACTCCTGCCTGACCGCCGCGGCGGGCTGGCCACACCCCTCGATTGCTGATTGGTCACTGGCCATTCAGTGGGACGTCCTACAGAAACACAAAGATAAAAAGACTCAAGAGAGATGTTGAGATCCCAAACAATCAAAGTCCATGCAGAGCATCACACGCCTGAAGTAAAACAAAAAACACCCCAAAACATAAGAAGGTCAGAAAACATGGCATTAAAACCTTTTCATACGGGCCTTTAGGGTTTTAAACAACTGCACGCCGCCACAAACAATGAAAAGGAGTCAGGAAGAGCCGTGAGCATGCAGTGATCGTCATGCAGAGAAACATCAGCTTCACAAACACACAAGCCTTCATTAAACTGACCTTCCACCTGCAGACCCTTCTGCCCAAAAACATTCAGAGAGTTAGACTGAAATACAGTGAAATAAAGCACAGCAGACAGAGCGTTAACATCGTGAGCCGAGAGTCGAGAGAAGAAGAAAACTTAAAAAACATATTTATCCAGGCTAATGCTCTTTCCCAAGAGATTTTCAAGGCAAAGGAACAATAAAAATAAATAAATAAATAAATTATATATATATATATATATGGAAACACTTTACATTAAGGTTCATTAGTTAACATCAACTAATAATGAGCTGCACTTCTACAGCATTTATTAATCTTTGTTAATATTAATTTCAACATTTCCAAACACATTATTAAAATCTTGTTAACTTTAGTTAATGCTCTGTGAACTAACATGAACGACTGTATTTTCATTAACTAACTTTGATGAAGATTAGTAAATACATTAACTAATGTTTACTAATGAACATTATTGTAAAGTGTTACTGTATATATTAGTGGTTCTTTTTATGTTGTAGGTAAAGATGAATGGGTAAAAAATATTACAGAAACTTGTAAATTTCCAAATATCAACTTGTGGCTTTTGTATTCATTTATTGTTTATATGTCAATAAATTAACATGACAAAAATTCAGCATCAAACTCTGCTTGAATACTCTGGGTCCAAAAATGAGCTTTTTTAAAAATGTTTTTGTAAGACATCTCTTCTGCTCACCGTGGCTGTATTTATTGTCTCAAAAATACAGTAAAAATTGTAAAAATTGTGAAATTTTTTTAACAATGTAAAATAGTTGTTTTCTAGTTAAATATATTTTGAGATGTAATTTATTCCAGTGATTCAAAGCTGAATTTTCAGCATCATTACTCCAGTCTTTGGCGTCACATGATCCTTCAGAAATCACTCTAATATGGTGATTTGCTGCTCAAGAAACATTTGTGATTATTATCAGTGTTGAAAACAGCTGTACTGCACAATATGTTTGTGGAAACCAAGATCCATATTTTTCTTTATTCTTTGATGAACAGAAAGTTTGGTTTGGTTTATTGTATAAAGGGTCCTGAGCACAGACACAAACGCACCTCCAGGTTTCCTCTGGCCCTCTTCAGCACGCCATGAGTCAGAGACACTGCGGGAAACACAGGACACAAACGTCAGCACTTCAGTACTCTAGATGAGCGCGTGCTGTGCGTGTATACGCGAGTCTCTTACGCTGGTCGATGATGATGCGCTCCATGCCCTCTTTGAGCTGGTTGGTGGATCTCAGGCGTTTCACGGCTCCGGTCAGCATCCTCTCCTGCTGGGACAGGCGACTCTTCAGACGACCGATCTCACTCCTCAACAGCTCGTCCTGATGGGACAGACGGTTTAATCAGGTCAGCACAGGACTGCTGGGAAAATCTTTCAAATGTTTCACAGTTTCTAAACTTCAGATAATCACTGGATTATAAGATGTAGTTTTCTTAGTTCATTTCATTATTCAATCATTATTTATTATTTAATATATTTAAATGTGTTTACTAATTTACATTACATTTATATAAAATTACATAAATTAAAAAAAAAAATTGACTTAATTTGAACTCCATTTTAATTATATTTTTTAAATTTCACACCTTATTTATGGACACATTTTATTGTATTTTTGTTTCAGGATAGGAACACTTCACAATGGATTTAATTATTTTATTTAAATACACATTGTTCTGTGATTTCTTTTATATTTTTTTAATATTTGGTGACCAGGTTGATTGTTTATTTAATTATTGTTTTTGCAAATATGCTAAAAAATGAAGTCGCTTTTTAATTCAATAGTATTTTATTTCGCACACACATATACATGCATGCATAGATAAATGTTAATTATTTAATGAAACATTTCATTTTGTCATTCCTCACTCTATAATCATAACATTTAAGCTTCATATGACAGGAGCAGATGTCTACGGAATCACATGACTGTGTGTGTGTGTTACCTGTTGAGTGTGTGTGCCGTCTCCTGAAGGCAGTGAGACTCTCCAAAGCAGTTTGAGAAGTCGAGCGGCCTCCTCCAGAACCTGCTGCATGGTGTTCACACCGCCAGAGAAGCTCTTCAGCTGATCCGCAGCCTGACACACACCACAGAAAACACATTCAGTGCCAAAACATGAGCCTAACACACATGAGACTGTGTGTGTGTGTGTGTGTGTGTTCTCACCCTGCCGCAGTCATGTATCTGTGTGTCCAGATCTGCAGTGAGTCTCTTGGCTTCACTGATCTGTTTGCGCAGGGCGTTATAGTCCTCTATCAGACCCAGAACGTGACGGCCGCGTCTGTCAGCCCACAGACGGTGACCCGGAACCAGCCGGGACGGAGCCTGAGAACCAGAGTCCACTGAACTACCACTGTCTAAACACAAAGAGACATTTATGTGACTAAAAATAAAAATTTTAATTTCAAGGTCTATGAGCAAATTTCACAAAAAATATTTTGGGGTCAAACAACAAAAAAAAAAACATCCAAATGAATAAGAAAATACAGTAGGGCTGCTCGATTAATCCGAATGAACCCGAAATTGCGCTTCAACCAGTTGGTTTAGTGCGATAATGAAATGGCAAATGTGATTATTTTTACGCTCATCTTGTCAGTGAAGCGTGGCTCTGTGATCAGTAGTAAATGCGTCAAACGTCTTTCCATTTATGAACCTCTTGTCCAACAAAACATGTACAACATTTAATAAAATTTTTTTTACTCCAAATACACTTCATGAGGTCATGTGTCAGAATGTGGCTTCTTATACGGAATAAGGCACACAACATATTTTATAGCTATATCATACTTCTGCGGGGCATGAGAGCGCCCTCTGGCTTTCAGATGGAGCAGCATTTAGCTGTGCTTCACTGAGAAGCTGCGCATAAACAAGAAAAAAACAACAACAAAAACACCAATTGCCAATTGTCAAAAGGCGTGCGGTTTATTTTCGATTACCGTAATTTCCGGACTATTGAGCGCACCTGAATATAAGCCGCACCCACTGAATTTTTAAAAAAATATTATTTTGAACATGAATAAGCTGCACACGTCTATAAGCCGCAGGTGTCTACAGGTACACTGAAACAAATTAACCTCTAAAATCCTCAAACTTCATGGCAGTGGCGATTGTTTTGGCTTTCAGTCGGATCTGCACAGCTGAAACATCTCAACGCCGCGAATGTTCCTTCACATTCTGTGATGTGCTCGGTTTTTTGGCGGCATGTTTACCGTTTAGATTGAATCGAGCGCGCTCAAACTTCCCGTCATTCTGATTACGGTAGTCATTTTGTCACCCTCATCATGACAAAGACACGGAGAAATGCATATGATGCTGCTCTCCAGTTGATCTGGCTGTTGGAGAAGGAAATAGAGCTTAATGAGTCGATGAGAAGACGTTGGAAACGGCAGCGTGAGGAATTGACTCGGCGCAAAAAGACAACTAAGGGGCCGTTCGCATATCGTGTCTTTTGCCGCGCGCCTACATAGGAAATAATGAATATGGGCGCGCAAAAGACGCGATATGCATCATATGCATTTCTCCGTGTCTTCGTCATGATGAGGGTGACAAAATGACCACCGTAATCAGAATGATGGGAAGTTTGAGCGCGCTCCATTTAATCTAAACCGTAAACATGCCGCCAAAAAACATCACAATGTTTTTTTGAATGAAAAAAATTTGAAAGCGGGAAAAATCCATATATTAGCCGCGTCTTTGTTTAAGCCGCAAGGTTCAAAGCGTGGGAAAAAAGTTGCGGCTTATAGTCCGGAAAATACGGTAGTCAAGGAGCCCTAAAAGAGTTTATTTCCGAGACCATAGACGTGTTTTGTTTGAGTGTCTGTGCAGGAGAAGGCGTGGCCTGTACCCGATGATTGGTGTGTTCCTGATTGGTCCTGTCTGGGTTCGAGATATAAACACCTCCCCAACACTCTGCCATTTGTTTGGCTCTGCTCGAGTCTTAATTGTGTTTGTCTGTCGACCAAACCTTGTTTTCGATGTGTGATATTCAGTTTTCTCTGATTTATAGTTTTATTGTTTAAAGATTATTTTGATATCAATTTAATTTAGGGGAAGTAGAGAGTATGACGCCATTGTCTTTAAACTCGTTTATTCTATGTTTTGGGCTTAGGGAGTTAGGGTTTACAAATTGTTTACAATTTAACTCACAATTTATCCTATACACAGGTTTCGATTTCTTAAAGCAAAATATCATTTCTTATTTTGTTCATTTGGATTTTAGGATTAGATTCAACATTGAACACTGTTGATAAACGGAAAAGACTATACGATAAAGATTATAAACATAAGAAAAAAGTCAAAGATATGTACCATGTGCAGCACTAGACACATCTGTCTGCAAGTGAAGAACATCTGATCTACCAGCTTCATCTGAAAGAAAGAAAGACATTTGTTTTCTTTTCCATTTGTTTTCTGCCAGTACTGCACCAGTTACAAATATTTACTGTACACTTGATTATATTGCTACTGTCACTTTGAAATGCGTCACATGGTAAAACCACTGCAAACCTCATCAGCTTTGCTGTTTTATAAATGACATTTCACACAAAGACTTTGCTTATGACACACAATGTGCGTGTCAGTCTGATCATGGAGTGTGTGTGTGTGTGTGTGTACCCGTTTTATGCAGCAGGTAGTTGATGTTAATGGTCGATCTGTGGTCAGTGCGGGTCAGCAGTTGTTGTTCTAGTCTCTGTCTCAGTGTGGTGTTGGTCTGGATGCTTCTCTCCAGCTGAACACGCAGCTGTCTGATCTCGGCCAGCAGCTCGCTCAGATCCACTGCTGAACCGCCCTCAGAATCAGACCCACGGCTCTCTCCTGCACACACACACAGTTTATCAGTGGTGTCTCAAACCTAGTGAGCTGTCCGCATGTTCAGTGGGTGTGAACGTACCTTTGTGAGTCTGTGAGGAGTTCTTCATGTGCTCATGTACCTGTAGCTCCACACGCACAGACTGCAAGAGCTTCTGGGTGTCACACAGCTGCTGCCTCTGATGACTGTTCTCACACTGCAACCTGAAACACACAAGCTCAACATCAATGCAAGCATATTATGTTGTACTTATAATATTAAATTAGAACAATTGTTGCATTAACAACTGATTGAATTAGTCAGAATAATTACTGAATTAACAGCTGACTTGCTAACTGAATCAATCAGAATGATTACTATATTAACAAACGAATCTCTTACTGAATCAGTCAGAATAATTACTGAATTAACAGCTGACTTGCTAACTGAATCAATCAGAATGATTACTATATTAACAAACGAATCTCTTACTGAATCAGTCAGAATAATTACTGAATTAACAGCTGACTTGCTAACTGAATCAATCAGAATGATTACTATATTAACAAACGGATCTCTTACTGAATCAGTCAGAATAATTACTGAATTAACAGCTGACTTGCTAACTGAATCAATCAGAATGATTACTATATTAACAAACGAATCTCTTATTGAATCAGTCAGAATAATTACTGAATTAACAGCTGACTTGCTAACTGAATCAATCAGAATGATTACTATATTAACAAACGAATCTCTTACTGAATCAGTCAGAATAATTACTGAATTAACAGCTGACTTCCTAACTGAATCAATCAGAATGATTACTATATTAACAAACGAATCTCTTACTGAATCAGTCAGAATAATTACTGAATTAACAGCTGACTTCCTAACTGAATCAATCAGAATGATTACTATATTAACAAACGAATCTCTTACTGAATCAGTCAGAATAATTACTGAATTAACAGCTGACTTGCTAACTGAATCAATCAGAATGATTACTATATTAACAAACGAATCTCTTACTGAATCAGTCAGAATAATTACTGAATTAACAGCTGACTTGCTAACTGAATCAACCAGAATGATTACTATATTAACAAACGAATCTCTTACTGAATCAGTCAGAATAATTACTGAATTAACAGCTGACTTGCTAACTGAATCAATCAGAATGATTACTATATTAACAAACGAATCTCTTACTGAATCAGTCAGAATAATTACTGAATTAACAGCTGACTTGCTAACTGAATCAATCAGAATGATTACTATATTAACAAACGAATCTCTTACTGAATCAGTCAGAATAATTACTGAATTAACAGCTGACTTGCTAACTGAATCAATCAGAATGATTACTATATTAACAAACGAATCTCTTACTGAATCAGTCAGAATGATTACTATATTAACAAACGAATCTCTTACTGAATCAGTCAGAATAATTACTGAATTAACAGCTGACTTGCTAACTGAATCAATCAGAATGATTACTATATTAACAAACGAATCTCTTACTGAATCAGTCAGAACGATTACTATATTAACAAACGAATCCCTTACTGAATCAGTCAGAATGATTACTTTATTTGATTTAACAACTGAATCAGTCCTCGGTCTCAAAAGCATCATAACCCTAGAAAACCATTGGCGTGAGTCATTTCTAAAATTTACGCAGGTTTACAATGCTTTTTGGGAAACACCGCTCTATACAACAATTGCATTAACAACTGACTCACTGAATCAGAACCTTTACTGCATTAACAGCTGCACCACTTATTGAATCTATCAGAACGAAAACAGCATTAACTAATGAATCACTCGCTATAAATAAAACTGGACTCAAAGCTGGGATTTTAGCAGTTGAAAAGTGCGGTTACACTTTATTTTAAGGTGTCAGTATTACACTGTAATTATACATTTAAGTACTCAGTAATAATAATTAACTGCATGTACTTACTATAGGTTTAGGGTTAGGATGAGGGTTTGGTTTAGGGTTAATTGCATGTAATTATGCATAATTTCTAGTTATTACTATAGTAAATACATGAAACATATGTAACAATGACACTGTAAAATAAAGTGTTACCAAAAGTGCTTTAAAAATGTAAATAGTTTGTAAGATTTAAAATAATTTAAATATCAAACTATATATTATTTAACTATATTTAACTACATTTCCTAGTTAAAGTCTTAAAGATAATCATTTGTAAACGTAACACCGATGTGTAATAAATAAAAAATTCAGGGACAACACAATGAGAGAATGTGTGTGTGTGTGTAATATGAAGCTCTCATTAGCCAATCACACATTTACCTCCTGGATTACAAATAATTGCACTAATTAAGACAATCATTACACAGGCCCTCAGAGAATGACACATGATACTGGATCTGTTATCTGCAGCTGATCTCTTTTATAGGAAAAACACCTAGACATTTAAATTTTCCTGTGGATGGACGTCTCATATGAGGCTGTGTATGTGTGTGTGTGTGTGTGTTACCTGTACAGGTTGTCTTGTAGTTGAGTTCTCTCTTGTTTTAGTGTTTCACACTCTTTTCTGCTCAGTTCCAGTTTAGCAGTTCGTCGGGCCAAAGTTTCCCGCAGGCGGTCATTCTCCTTCTGTTTATCTGTTTAAAAACACACACTCCTGTGACGACAGCTAAAAGATTACATCCACTAGTAGTTTTAACAGATTAGAGTATCTGCAGAGTTGTAAAAATGAAATTTTAGACTCTTTTAAGGCCATGTATCTCAGATTATTTTACTTAAAACCAATTTTAATACATGTGTGCCTGTTTAATTATGTACCAACATATCAATACATATAAATTAGAGGTCAAAACATTTTGGATTTTGCTGACCTACTATAAAAATGCGTTTAAAGAAAGGCAAAAAAAAAGACTATTGAGCCAACAGTAGTAAAAATGTTATACATTGAACTTAATGTTCTAAGTCTTTCCTTTCTACGTTAGGGCGGCCCAGAGAGAAACCACATTAGTTCACATTGAATGTCAGAAATACTTTATTATAAAAAGACCAATAACAACCTGAATAGTGTTCATGCACTCAACAGATGCCTGTGATTAGCTACAATGATCATCGGTGTAAGCGCTCGATGAAGAGCCTCATTGATGTCCATTTATAACATGTTTTTGAAGCGTTGATCCTTGTAGCCAATCACAGACATATCTGATAAACACATGAACACAGAGGTGTTTATCCGCTCAACAGCACTCAAAGCGTCACATTTTTAAAATTTCAGGACCAAAATCAGCACTTTTGACAACACTATACCAGAATAAAATATTTTATACATAACACAGGACTTTTAATTATAAACAAGCCCAAAATACACACAGACTCTTATTTTGAAATGCACATACTTTACTTCCTTAAGTTACAACATACTAATTTTGCTATAGCCTTTACGAAAAATCTGATGACAATTAATTTAAGACTTTAGAGTTTGTTACCTCGTGCTCCCTGGTTGAGCTGCTCTTTAAGTGTGTGGTTTTGAGCCAAGAGGAAGTGAAGTTCACTGCTGATGTGACTCTGATCCTCAGAACCAGCGATGAAGATGTTCGTGGCTGCTGATCACACACATACACATATTGATTGATTTGAAGACATGAGGAGCATTGTGAGCAACTTTAAACATGAAATTCATTTGTACGAGTTTGTGTGCGTTCACCTGAGTCTTTCTCAGCTTCCTGTAACTTTCTTTCTAACTGTTCTCGGAGTCTCTCATTGGTTCTGATCGTCTCTTCAAGACGCTGACGCAAAGCTCTGATCTCCTGCAGGTGTTCTGCTAACAGATCTATCAGAGAGAGAGAGAGAGAGAGAGAGAGAGAGAGAGAGAGAGACAGAGAGACAGAGAGAAACAATTAGGCATCCACTTGCGTATTATAACATAAAGGTTTTCTGACTCTCATAAGCACTCAATGACACTGTCCTAACCAAGAACATACTTAACCCTGTAAAGAATAACAAATAAATAATAGATAATAAAACCGATTTTCTCATATAGTGATAAGTGAGAATATAAAGCTCATATCTGAGGAGCAAAAAACAGCTCAATTTTATTCAAGGGCTCAAACCCTTGATGCAGATGTTATTTATCAATCTGGGCATAGTTATCCAGTGTGAGGAACCAAAGGTCACAAGCAAACACACTGTGAGCTCTACCTGAGTTGATAGTCTTGCTCGCTGACGTGTTCTGCTGCTCCGGCTGTTTGTCTTCGGTCTGGTTCTGTGGGTTGTGCTTCAGGATGGAGCGTGTGAGGTCCAGTTCACTACGAAGTGTAGCGTTCAGCTGCTCGCTGCTTCTCAGCTGCTCCTGCAGATGCCCATTCTCCCGCTGGAGCATCCGGACACTCCCCTCTCCACTATCTGTCACGGCCCCTTCAACTGCCACGCCCCCAGATACCGGCCCCATATCTGTAAAAGCGTCGCCATTGGTTGCCTTCGGGCCTGCAAGAGATAAAAAAAACAAAAACAAGAACAAACATGATCCATAAATAAATTCTACAAATTATAATTTGTGTAATTAATAATTTTAAATTTATAAATTTTTATTAATTTTAAAATGAATAATGGTAAAAGAATTTCAGCAACATCTCCTTTGCTGTCATTAAATTGTTTTGAATATAATAAAAAGGAGCAATGTGTAAATTTTAGTGGCATCTAGCAGTGAGGTTGCAAACTGCAGTCAACGGCGCTCATCCCTCCCTTTTGGAGAAGCTACGGTGGCCGTCTGGCCAACACAAGACAAAGATGTCATTGTCTGAGACAGCAGAGATTAGCCAGTGAAGCAATGAGGTTTCCTCTTACTTCTAACAAAGAACGGTCTCTGCTTCTAATAAACCAGACGACTACTACTTTGTGCATAGCGAAGCTGCCTCTAAAAATACAAACGAATTAGAGAACAACAACACAGTGACTAAACGTGCTCTTTAGAGCAGTTTGTCCGTTCAGGGCTACTGTAGAAACATGCCGGTGCATAACGGTGACTTAACATAAGGGGACCCGCGGTGTATGTAGACAGAAATGGCTCATTCTAATAAAAATGGTTCATTATGCAAGTCTTTATACACCACTGAAAACATAGTTATGTGTATTATATTGCATTTCTGTCAACAGATCCTCCCATATTTTACACATTGCACCTTTAAGTATTACGTATATTAGATACACTACCGTTCAAAAGTTTGGAGTTGGTAAGATTTTTTTTTTATATTTTTGAAAGAAGTCTCTTCTGCTCACAAAGGCAGCATTTATTTGATAAAAAATACAGTAAAAACAGTAAAGTTGTGAAATGTTATTACAATGTTATTAAAATCTAATTATATAATTGAATTTATTCCTGTGATCAAAGATGAATTTTGAGCACCATTACTCCAGCCTTTAGTGTCACATGATCCTTCAGAAATAATTCTAATATGGCGATTTGATGCTCAAAAAATATTTGTTCTTATTAATGTTTATTGTCATATAATTATTATTGTCACAAGACAATAATTATTTCAGGATTTTTGATAAATGATTTTTTTCTTTTTTTTATTTGAAATAAAAATCTGTTTTTTTGCGATCACTTTTGTAAACTGAATTGTTGAATAAAAAGTATTAATTGCTATAAAAAAAAATAACTGATATAAGTTGAAGAACTAAAATTACTAAAAATAAAATAAAAACAGCTTAATAAAAAATAGAGACAAATAACAAATATGACAAAAGCGAATACCACAATTATTAAAATGAAAACTGAAAATATAAATATAAAAATAAAAGTAAATTTAAAATATGAATAAATAATAGTATATGAATACTACTAAAATAACACTGGATGAAACATCAAATTTTGTTATTTAAACCTAAGCTATAATTGAAGAGAAGAAGGTACCAGCACCACTTAGACAAAGACAGCCAAGAAGAGAGTAACGCTTGATTTTTACCTTCCTCTTTGGTGGCTTTAAGCACCTTCCTCCATCTGCTACGAGAGACGCCTTTATGGGCCATAATTTGTCCACTCATGTTAAGAGCTGAGCTACTGTTAACCTATACCTGGTCTCACTATAACACCAGGTCTCAGTATAGCTGCAATCCAGTAGAAAGTTTAGCATTGCAGTACCACAAATTAGGCTCTCACGAACATGTATACGGTCTGAATGACAATTCAGCATCACTCATCATGCCATCCCCTCGTCTCTAAGCACTTTAGTGCTAAACAAACTGCAAAGACGGTGTGGTCCATCACGCGTTCAATCTCCAATCTCTTGATCTATTGTGTCCCAGCTACTGGGAAACCTGAACCAGGCTGTTCAGAAGAGAGATCAGGAGTAACAAATTCCTTTTGCTAGAGCAATGATATGAGAGTTAGTCCAGCGTCTTGTGCTGATGCCTTTACTAAAGAGCAAAATCTATCTGTTTGCATGATACTAACCACTCAGTAAATCAGCAACACACATGCTCAGGGCTCTTAATGGCTCTCAGGAGGTCAGAAGAGATAACAGTGCATGCTGAATAATGCATCTGTAAGGCCTTGTAATGGGACACCTGCCTAAGCTTCTGCTGTTTCACTACACGACTCCAAATACTCAAGCTGACAGGACCGCAGATTAGGGCTGGGTGGTATATCGAGTTTACATGATATATATATATCGATAATTGAGGTGTCAAAATTAACGCGTTAACACATATGATTAATTTTTTCAGTTTAATGAGTAAAAAATATTTGCCGCAATTAACGCAACATCCGTTTTTTCCCATCATAAGTAGGTTAGCGTTACACTATATGATCGCTCTTATTCACGCAAATGCTTTTAAACCATTCAAGCGCCCCAAGATAAACGAGAATGTGCTGAAAGTATTTTATTGCCTTAAATTAGTTAAATAATGCCTTAAAATGAACTTAAATTAAACGAGATGATGCTCGCCAGCGGCAGCTCTTAAAGTCACAGCAGCCTAATAAACCAGTTGCTGTGATGTCTATCATTAATGTTCATCAAGTATCAAAGGTAACAGAAAATTGTAGCTTAAATAAGCATTAATCTGTATTTAACTTATAAAGTGAAGAATGTAAAGTGTTTGATAATTTTATTCAATTTTTTTATAGTGGGTTTATGTGAAGATTGTTTCAAGTACCTCAGGGCTCAGTGCTTGGACCACTTCTCTTCTTTATCTACATGTCATCGCTAGGATCTGTGACTTAGGATAGTGACTTTGGATCAATGACTGAAATCCACAAATACCAAGTAGAATTTTTGGAGAGGTTTCTGCCCGACAGCGACAATATACTATATAGCCTGATTTTATATTTAGTCACGAAATGTAACTATGTCACTGCCCAGATCTTTATATAAAGTTGGACATTCAAGTATGTTTAACTTTATTACATACAGTAAGTTCGCTAGGCCAAAATATACTATATTACAATTTTGCTTGATTGCTTAAATCATCACAAAATGAAGACTATATTATTAACCAGCTCTAATCTACTAAATGTGACTATAAGGTATGAAGATATTAATATCTTAAGAACATCAGCATGATTTCTGTACAGCTGCTTTGAAAAGATGTGTATTGTGAAATTTGACAAATTTTATTTGACTCAGTGTTACAAGTTACCAAAACTGACCGGAATCTCTCTCCAGGTCAAGAGGTCACTCTGAGAAATCAAGAGCCACATGTATAGTGTACTGGATAAATAATTAAGCTTGATTTAAAAGGAGCTTTGCCTTGAACCGAGATTACATTAATCTATAGGTTTTTATGGATGTTCATGGACGTTCAGATCTGATGTTAGTTGAGATTCGATCAGGTGCATTTACAAACAAATGAAATGACTTTATACCTGATCAGGAGTGTTACCTGTGTGAGGTCTGTTGGGGGTCTGCCTGCGCAGAGACAGGGGGCTGTCGTGGAATGATGTGGTGCCATCATTGGACAGTCTGTCACTCATCTCGGAGTCTGAGCACTGATGCATTCTGGGAACTTGCATTCGCAGTTGATGCTGTAGAGCTTGAATGAGCCGGTCTTTCTCCTGTAGTTCTGCAGAGAGTCTGTCCGACACACAAATAATTACAGAGAGAACGAAACTGTCTGAAAACAATCCGAGGGAAATGGCAAAACAAATAAATCAACACAACAACACCACACAAGATAATAAGGAAATTAGGCTGTAAAAGAGTATGGCTAAATCCCAAATCCTATACTTGTTCTTGATACTATATATGTATTCATGGAATTTAGTAAATGAGCAAAAACATACATTAAAATTAATTTCAGTTTTAGGTTAATTAAAAATCTACTGTTGCAGCTACGAGTCCAAACAACATAGAAATCGCAAAAAATAAACGTTATCCTTCAAAAAGGGTTGGGTTTTAATGTTTCTGAAATAAGTCTCTTATGCTTCCCAAGGCTGCATTTATTTGAGCAAAAATACAGTAATATAAAGTATAATATACAGTGATACAATTCAAAACAACTGTTTTCTATTTGAATATATTTTGAGATGTAATTCATTCCGGTGATCAAAGCTGAATTTTCAGCATCATTACTCCAGTCTTCAGTGTCACATGATCCTCCAGAAATCATTCTGATATGCTGATTTGCTGCTCAAGGAACATTTCTGATTATTATCAAAGTTGAAAACAGTTGTGCTGCTTCATATTTATGTGGAAACTGTGATGCATTTTATTTTTTGGACTCTTTTTTTGGAAAAATAACAGTATTTATCAAATAAAAGTCTGTATTGACACTTGACCAATTTTAATGCATTCTTGTTGAAAAAAACCTTACTGACCTTAAGTGTAATTTGGGACAGATTAACCACTTGCCTACTATACAGTATGGACAGTATATGAATTGGGATGGAGCCTAAATTTGGCTGTAAACACCGTCACCCAAAGACAACATACAGAACAAATCTTAATTAACTCAAAGAAAGATTTCACTACAGAAATCCCACACGGGCCACTGCAGGCAGCACTCACTGGTCAATGTAATGCTGTGTACTAATGGCAAGACTCTGGTTCTGCCTGCATAAATAAACCATCTGTAGCTGCTGCTGTTCTCTGTCGCCCTCTAGCTGAGAGCGCAGGTACTGCAGCTCCTCCCACACCCACATACAATCACTGTCAGGAGGAAGCCAAAGACTACAGCATCATACAGCAGCTGGAGTAATGGATGACAGCAGCTACAGACTCAAGTGAATACTACAGCATAAACATGTCGTTCCATTACTCATCTATTACATAACGCTTCCTCCTTGAGATTTTAGTATTTGTTAGATCACAGAGCATTGTTCTTGGCATATATGAAGCCGAAAGCAGTTCTCACCTGAGCATAATTTCTGACTCCGCTCCCTCCTCATTCTCCATACCATCACTTCCTGTAGAAACTGAAGGAAAACAGAACACACATTATAACATTTGCAGTGTATTTTTGGTTATGTTCACAATGGAATACTAGTGATGTGCTTCTTACTATATAGTACATACTACTACTATGCACCATACTATACTACAGTTGTTTTACATTTTTTTAATTTTATGTGAAAACAGTGCTATTGCTTTACAAATTTGTTGTTTTGGTCAATTATTAGGTTTTTTAATGTCTATATAGTTTTTATTACTATTTATACTAATTAATTGGAAGCTGAACACACACACATATACACACACACACACATATATATATACACACACATATATACATATATACACACACAAACATATATACACATATACATACATATACACATATACACATACATACACATACACATACATACATACACACATATATATACATATATATGCAAAATCATTTCTAGCCCTAGATTCTCTCTGTGTTTGTGTGTAATTACCCTGTTCTAGTTTCTCCAGCAGGCCCAGACTGCGGTCCAGCTGCTCTCTGAGCTGGATACTCTGAGCAGAGTGCATCTCATTGGGTTGGAGTAACTCCTCTAGAGCCCCTCTGAGCTCCAGCAGCTGCTTACGCTGTTCCACACCCAAACCACGGGACACGCGGATCTGTTCCCGCAGCTCACACAACTCCCGGGCCTGAGACTGGACCAGCGACTCAATTCTGCAAAGAAAGAGAGGATGACATAATAAATAGGTAACATTTTTGTGAACAATAGTTAACATGAATTATTAAACTTTACAACTAAAAAGTTGTATCTGTTCATATTATTTAAAGCAATTGAACTAACAAGAACTCATAATGAATATATTTTGTTTCAATTCCGAAATGTTAACAAAGTTTAAAAAACACTGTAACAAATGTATTGCTCATTATTAGTTAAAGGCATAGTTCACCCACAAATGAAAATTCTCCCTAATGTTGTTCTAAACCTATAAGACTTTTTGTTAATCTTCAAAAAATGAATTAAGATATTTTTAATGAAACCTGAGAGGTTTCTTTTCCTGCATTAAAAGTCCAGGTAACCAAAATTTATTAGATTCAAAAAGGTCATAAAGGCATAGTAAAAAGAATTTTTATGAATCAAGTGGTTTAATTCGTCTTAATCGCGAGATACGATTGCTTTATATAATGAACAGATTTAATAAGTCCTTTTATTTACATCTGAACAATGATCGACAGATAAACATATTGTAAACACGGAAACTTGTGCTCATATTCCATATGCGATTCACTCTATATATTTGTTTTTAAATGTACATAAAAACCTAAATTAAATCTGTTCAATTAAATTAGTTAATCTCTTCAGAGGACTTGGATCAAACTGCTTGATTCAAATGGATTCATTTTACAACGTCTTTATGACACTTTTTGGATCTTCTATGTTTTGGTTACTTAGACATTCAATGGAGGAACAGAAACCTCCCAGGTTTCATTAGTAAATTTGCATTTCAAAGATTAACCAAAGTCTTATGGTTTAGAACAACATGAGGGTGAGAAAATAATGACAATTTTTATTTTTGGAAGAATTAACCCTTTAATTCAAGTTAATGCATTAACTAATGGGTACATATTGTGTTGCTAATAAATAAACCATAAGATGAAGAAGAAATCCTGATGATGATCATGAAGATGGTGATGAAGGTTACCTGGATGGAGAGCCTGGTTGGCTGGCTCTGTTCAGGCTTCTCTCTTTCTCCAGCTCAGTGCTCAGCTGAGCGATTTGAGCCTTCATAATCTTCACATCCTCATCTTCTTCACCTGCTGTGGGGTCAGAGGTCACACTCAGGAGCTCAGACGACAAAGACTTCTTCCGCAGTTGTCTCTGGAGGTGCAGGATGACTTTGTGCTGTCCTTCAATCTGTGACCTGAGCTGCTGGATGTGCAGGGTGGGGTCGGCATGAGGGTCGGAGGGTCGAGGGGAGCTCAAGCCAGGAGAGCTGGGGTACGAGGGGCTGGATGCAGTAGTGTCAGGAGAAAATCGGTCCTGAGTGCCCGTGAGGACAGGAGACAGAGCAGGAACCAACCGCAAAACCCCGTCCGCATCTGACAGCGACATCAAACACACACAGAGACATGAAAAGGTAGACTTACGTTAATAACAGCCATCTGAACCATGTTTGAAGAAGGTTGCAGTTCTCAGAGAAAGACGCCACATTAGTTATATTACTAAAACACGTATAAGTAACATGGTTTGGTCATGCAGAGGAAGTGATTCAAACCATGTTAAGGAACACACACATGCTGACAAACATAACCATGATTCAAAAGAAAAGTGCAGCGAAAAATGTAGATTCTGTCACCGTTTACTCACCCTCGTGACTTTTACCCATAGGAAAAACCAGCACTAATTCTGCTAAATGCTTGTGTTACACGGAATAAAGAAAGTAAATGTTTGGATTGACGTTAGAAGTGAGTTAATAATGTGTAACACTTTATAATGAGGTCCCATTAGTTAACATAGTTAATGCATTAACAAAGATTAAATAATCTGTTACAGCATTTATTAATTTTTGTTAACTTTAGTTAATAAAAAAAAAAGCAACTGTTCATTGTAAGTTCATGTTTACTCAGGTCCATCAAATAATATTTAAAGACACAACTTTTGATTTTAATAATGTATAAGTAAATGTTGAAATCAACATTAACCAAGATTAATTGATGCTTTAGAAGTATTTTTTCATGTTAACTAATGCAGAACCTTACAAATGGAACCTTATTTTAAAGAGTTAGCAAATAATATATCCATTTTTGGGTGAACTACCTCTTTGCGTCACCATATCTTAAAGTAATCACCACTGTTTATTATGAGCATGCAGTCAGTAACAGTTTGCAAACCATGGATCATCAATAGAGATATGGGAGTCTGAAATTGCCTTTCCATGCAGAAACCCTGACATGCAGTCTTGTTAAATCAAAGTGTTTTCCCCCTGTCTACCTGTGCTACTGCCCTCCACCTCCGTCTCACTCCTTCCACTTGTTTCGTACCCAAGATCCTGCGCTTCCACCTGCACCCCTTTATCATCCTGTTCACCAGGGGGCGCTAGAGCACACAGGCAGGGTTGAGAACAGCAGTCCCACGGACAGACAAATGAGCAACATGCTATGGCAGCACCACAATAAGCCTTAAAGTGCACTAAATGGAGTTATTGAGCAAACATAGTGTAAACGTTTCATTTAATTAGAGTAAAAATACATTAACACCTTAATGCCAGCAAATTCCTAAGGCCACAGCAACAGCATTATAAAAAACTTTGCAACTATTGTACACAATCTTTTGTCATTTGATTGATAGTTTATACTTTTTTAGCAAGTAAAGGCCTTTTAGTATAATTTTTGCTTGAAATCTTTCATGATTTTATGAATTAAATGTAAGAATAACTTTTATATTATTAGTAATATTTCAACATGAACACTTGCTGGACTGAAGCAACTTATGTTTACTTGACTATCAACACAGCTTCTTTTTTTTTTTATTTAAGTATCAAATATGATCGATCAGGCTTTTGAAGAATGTTTATTTATTCATCTCTCTATCATCATTGTATGGCATTGCATTATATATTTTTCCCCATACAATTAAAATTTCAGAGCTTTCATCAAAACTCTTTTAAGTATTTAAGTAGTACTATTAATAAAGATCTGATTGAATTACAAAACAAGTTAACATAATTTAATCTTTTTGTCCATATAAATATCAGTAACTGCACCAAATTTAATTTTTTTTCTCTGTGAATGAGCTCCATAATCTCACTATACTAATTTTATAAGCCATAAAAGCCTGAGGTATCAAATATGGTAATTACCAAAAATATAAGCAAACATTTTTTTTAAACAAGCTAGTTTCAGCATCTTTTATGTTCTGACTCTGTATTCTCCTCACCTTTGCGCTGATCAGATTGTTTGTCCTTGTTTGAGCTGTGCAAAGCGATGACCGATTGAGCAATCGCCAGTTTCTCCTCTAATTTCTGACATGCCCTCTGCCTCTCCTTCAGGGCTTTCTGCAAACTTTCGACATGGCCGTTCCTCTCCAGACTTTCATTTCCAGGTGCATCTCCACCTCCTACATTTTTGCCATGGCCACTAAGCTCTTTCTCGAGTTTGGTCATTTTCTGAGCACGCTCAATATGAATCTGAAGAAGCATTAAGAGGTTCTTATGAAGATTCTGGTGTGAAGAGGCTTCCAGAACATTCTGTTGCTGTAATGATTTGGAACTCTCCAGGTTCTGAATGGGCGTGCTCGTCTTTTGTTGCTGTTTCCCAGTGCAGGCTGGGTCATCCAGACACTCTCTCTCTAACAGAGAACGCTGCAGTCTTTCCAGCCATTGCTGCAACTCTGAACCAGACAAGTTCTCCACATTAGACTGGTTCGGTTTTGAGCAAACATCTGCAAGAGACTGGACCGCGCCTTCAGCAGCTCTAATGCACTCACATAGACAGTCGGTCAACTGTTGATGTTGCCATGAGGGAGCCTTTCCTTCCTGCAGTCCAGGAGTGTAATTCTCCCCCAGATCTGCAGGTGTGCTGTTGTTTTTGGTGCCGATAGTTGCACTTAACTTTTTAAAAGCTGCTTCTGAAGTCCAGAGCTTCTCCTGCAGCTCTGCGTTCATCTTGCACTGCTGCAACAGTGACTCCTGCATTGTCTCCACTTGTCGCTGTAGGTCAGAATCGGGTCCAGTTGTCGCACCAACCTCTGGGGTTTGAGGGTCTCTTGATCTGTCCTCACTATGCTGAGAATTTCTGACCTGTTGAATCAAGTCCTCCAGCCTCTCGCAAAGAATCTTTGGGTCTGATTGCCCAGGGATTTGGTCTATTTGGCTGCTTGTGGTGTCTACATCTCGGAGTGATGCGATGGCAGACTCTGCTGTGTTCAGGCAGTCCAAGAGCTGAGCATTGAGCCTGTCTTTCTCCTCAACAGCCTTCTGAAGTTCTGCACACTGACGCTGCAACGATACATCTCCTGTTTGACCGATTACACACTCTGAGTCCAGGCTGCATGCGGTGAGGTATGCAATAGTGGACTCTGCTGCTTGCAGGGCTTCCAGGTACTCTCGGTTGAGCTTGTCCTTCTCCTTTAGCTCTGCATGTAGCTCGTCCCATTCCCAGACTTGTTGCCTCAGGTGGGAGATTAGCTCCTCCTTCTCCTGGCATTCTTGATTCAGCAACTCCAACTGCACCATGAGCTCAGATTCCAAATTCTGGTCAGTGTTCTGTCTGACATTAGTGTTCTGTTTTGTTCCGGTGGCTGGACTCAGCCTAGCATCTTCAACATAGTCTAATTCGAGGTGCTGAGCTGAGCTCAAAGACATCTTGCTGTCAGTGCTGTAATCAGACTCCTCCGCCCCAGTCAGGTCTTTGCTCCTGGGGCGAATGTGGTCTGAATTCACCTCCCTCAGATCCTCAGAGCTCTGTCCAGAACTTCCACTGGGCCTCACAGGTACCGGTAGCCGAGACTTTACATTCGCCTAAAACAAAAAACAGTATCTGACTGATAAGATACTTTGTAAATGACAAAGAAGCAGTGAAAAAAGTTTTGGATTAATCTCCACACTGGAAGCAATCAGAAATAGGAAGAAGAGGCATACTTTATGTAGTACGCCACATTTTTCTAGTGTGGTGTAATAGATAAAGCTTAGGGCTGGTAATCGGAAGGTTGCTAGTTCCATCCCTGCAAGCAATGAGCCATCACTATTGTGTCCTTAGACCTGTTTCCACCAAGTATTAAGATGCGTTTTGGTCCGATCGGATCAAACAAATGGACTTTTTGTCCACTTCAACCACTTCTGTTTCTGTTTTCTCCGAGGGGAGGGGGGGGGGGGTAGGTAAATGCATTGGGTTTTTTTTTTTTTTTTATTCTATGGATCAAAAAAAATAAGCCAATCTACATACATCATACGAACACACGCACAGAGACACGAAAAAAAAAAACAAGGAAGCAGCAAGCTTTTCGATCTGCTCTGCTCACCCGCCGACAAGACGCCGTGTGTGTGTGTGTGTGTTAGAAAAGAGGAAATGGTGAGAGATGGTGTGTTTTTTTTTTTTTTTTTTTTTTTTCAACTCAGCCGAAAAAGTTTAAATCCTGTTTGGTTTTGTTTTTGTAGTGCATTGTTTACGCATTTAAGTAAAGTAAGGTAGTAGGAGTGGTAGTTTAGCTTTTGTGATCGCATTCCGCATTTCGCATGAATTCCGCCGCATTCCGAAGTAAAAAAAATATGTGTGTTTTGTGGTTTCAAGTGGAAAAAAAAAAAGTAGAAAAAAGTAAACAAACACCTTTACATCATCTGTACTTGTTTACACTCACTTTCCACCAAAAAAACTCAAAAATGCAAAATAATCTCAGGTGGAAACGGGGCCCTTTGACTCCAAGTTGCTCCAGTGGGCTTGTCTATTTTCTGAGCACTCTTACTATTGATTCAAAGCATCATGCCTGAATCGTCAATCTTATGACGATTCAGGCAAACATGCTTTATACCGGGTTTGAACTTACAACCTTTTCGGTTCCCAAACATTACGCCACACATCCCTCCTTATTCCAGCAGCAAAGTTGTTTGATTGATACTCACTGCGTGTCTGGCCGCATGCTTCTTTTGACTCTTGTTGGGTTTGGTGTACTGGCCCTGCCTTCTTTTCTCATCTCTCTCCTCCATTTCTTTCCTTTCTATTTGTTTGTTCTCTTTCTCCAGTGTGTTGGCATGTCTCTGAGAATCTTTACGGTCTATCTGCTTTCTTTCCACGTTGCTGGCCATCATCTCATGGTCAAATTGACTTCCAGCATCAGAGGCCGAGTTTCTCTGCAGCTGCACTTTTAGCAGTCGAATGATCTTTCGGTGACCTCTGGCTTCTGAGCGAAGCACCTTCACGGTTTGGTGCAAGTCTCCATGGCTATCGCTTTCTCCAGAACTCTCTGCACTTTCTTTGGACTCAGTGGCGTTTTCCTCCTTCAGAAGTCCACGGAGTTCAGACGCTTCTGAGCGGAGTTTGGCCACTTTCTCCCTACAGATTTCACCAGTTAAGAGTTTGATGGGTTTTTAAAGTTTTGATTTGATCTAAAACTACTGTGTGAATATCTAGTTAGCCTGAACATACCTGAGTTGAGAGACTGACTCTGCCTCACAGTCTGTGAGAAGCGTTTGGAGTTCTTCTTTTTCAGATTCGTCCCTAAGGAACCTGGACAGGGTTGGTACTGCACCTTGATCTCTCTGAGTTTGTGATGGCTGATCACTTTCACTGGAATCTTCTGGAGAACGATCTCCCTAGAGATCAACAAAAATTCAGGGAAGAGGTTCAAGACTACAGTAGATTAATACAAAACTGACTGATTTTATTGTATTAACTGTCTCTTACCTTTGTTTTTAGAGGCATTAGCGTCGCATCGTCTTTAGCGGTAGGTGGCTGCTCTCTCTGTGGTTGCTACAGTAATGGGATGTTTGGTGACACATGACTTAACAACACAAAATGCCATAATGGAACAGAATATAAAGAAAGTACACAGTAAAGGTAGGATGGGTGGCTGCAGGTGATCATGGGCAAGAAAATAAGCCAGAAAGACAGAGAGGAGATAACAGGGGTTAGCGGGGATGGAAGAGAGAGAAAGCGAAAAAGAGGAAAAAGAGAGAACTAGAGGGAGAAAAAAAACTAACCCAGACACATGCATAAACACTCACTCCAGCATACAAAGATGTTACAGAAACAAACTTCTAAATAAAGTCTAACCTACTGCCAACTGATGTTAGTCAACTAGAAACTCATCTACATACATGAGGTCAATCATTAACGGATCACGAAAACACAAAATCAGGTTTGTGGTTAAAGGTCAATGGTCAAGAGGTTAAAAGAAGGTAAGAAATTGGGCTGCCTTTCACTATGGCATCAAAACAAATTTCAGCTTTGCACAAACATATTCCAAATAACATTACAACACAGTTACCGGAAAATGTGTTTCTAAGATTTTAATACCTTGGTAGGTGTTGATAGGTTGATAAGGTCTGGTTCTTTCTGAGAGTCTCTTGGATCGTTACCCATAATGTCATTCTCCATGAGTACCAGCCTCTTCTGTAGTTCGGCATTTACTGCCTGGAGCTCTAAGACCTGAAAGTGTGAGTAAAATGTAAATTCAATTAATCTTTTAAATTTGTTTAACAAAAATAGTATTTAGTGTTTAGATACTCTAAGGCACTCACCTTTATTCTGAGCTGTTCTATAGTCAAGCGCTGGAGCTCCTCCTCTGGCCCCTCCCCCACACATATACTCATATAGGACGTCTGCTCGCCAATCAAACTCAGCGTGTCCACTAAGATCAACAGATCAATTAGCTTAGTCAAAAGTTCTTAGGCATAATACTCTTAGAAGTTCTAATCAGTCATTAATTAACATTTTAATTAAGTAATGGGCAAATGATATTTATGGGTATACATACCAGAATCATTGGCCTGTCCAACTCCTCCTCCGCGGTTTTGAATCTGCCCGAGTCGGGCTTGTAGAGAGGCGTTCCAGCGCTGAGCTTCCTCCAGTGCATCACGCATGCTCTCCAACTCTGAAGGGTTCGAACCTGAAAAACACATGTATACACGCATACAGTTAGTGTCATGGCAAACACTATATATATATCACCCTAATATTTACAATATCAAAAAACAACATAAACCTTGTTCTTTGCATTTTTTTAGGCCTTGGTATTATTTATAGGACAACTGAGAAAAAGGGAGTGTGCATAATCAGGATATGACAAGCCGACTTAAGCATAGTATGTGCTCTAATCATGGCTCTGATATTTTCTGCATATTTATTTAATGCTGACATTTACTGTTAGTTTAAACTAAGACTTCAAGTAGAGATACACCAAAAGGATTTTTTTTCTGGCGGATAACGATTTTAACAAAAACTAGTGTTTTATTTCTCAATTGTTTACGTTCATTTAAGACATAACCAACTATGCTGACAAGGGTACTTTTGATATAATTTTATGTGAATTAGAAGAAGTGAAAGAGAACTAAATTCAGAATTTGTGCTCTCTCTAAAACACAGCTTTCTGGCTGTATGCTTTGGATATTTGCACACACAAATCTTCTCGCATAGTTTGTAGAATTGAGTTCATTTTACATCTTCGAATAGTTTAAAACATGTGCAAAAGATACTTTCGTGAAGATGCAGCACTGGCCTGATCGGGACAGTGACAGTTCCATCAAATGTCCCGAGCATCGCTTACGCTGTCCTTATGGTTGGAACCTGCTGTATTTTGTACAGATTTCATTTTGTTTTAAGCAAGTATTTAATTATTTTGCCCAGATAAAAATGTTGGATTAAGCTACAATTATACAACTCAGTGCTGTCATGTTAATTAATGCTAATTAATTAACATTAATTAATAGCATTTTTCATGCTATAGCTGCTCAGGTTTTAAATTGTTCGAAAATCAAGTGTGCACAGAGAGATGACTGGCAAATAGAATAAAACAAATTCAATTAGGATCTAATTAAAAATGATGTAGTGGAAATGAAAAAAAGAACAAGTTAAATGATGAAATAAGATATTTCCTGATATGCCTGCATCCAAAATTTAATAATGTGGCAATAAAATCGATTTTTTTTAAATACCCTGATGGTTGGAGAGGGCATCACCATGGCAACAATCCAACAAACCAGATGGACACAAGAGGATTATGGGTAAACGGAGCAGAAACACAGACAGAACGTATTTTCGGCATTCAGTCTGATCCGTTTCTCTTGTGCATTCATTTGGAAAAGCATGAACTTACAAGAATACAGTGAGCATATGAGGATGTGACAGTTTTGAAGGTTAATGGATAGGAAAGTTTCTTATTACTATTTGTATATATCGTGTATATGTTTATACAGATATACATGTATATAAAGAAATGTGTTATATATTTATTTGTGTATATAAACAGGCTGAATAAGTGCAGAGGCAGGGTGGGGTGAATTTAGTAATGTTTTAGTGTTGATGAGCCACACAGACAGTTAAAATACTTTTATTAGAAAGATTATTTTTTCTATAAAATGAATAACATCACAGATGAATGAATGAACAGAGCAGCAAACAGACAAAAACAGCAGATGAACTGATGAAATAAGCACAAAAGATGGCAGGAAAAAACAAAGAAAGCTGACAAACAGAACAAACATACATGCACATCAGAAGAAAGAAATGCAAGCTTTCATATGATTAAAGGACAGTTATGTGGAGATGGAATGATGTCGAATCTGAATGTGCTGTTATTTTGTGTCCTCCTTTACACCAGAGACAGGGCTGATAATAAATAAAAGCCATTCAGAAAGTCAACAACCCTTTGACTGGCTTCAGCCCTGCATCACTGCTGCCTGGACAAGCTAAAAGGTTCTGACTCTGTTTGTTATTTTGAGTGACTATATTCAAAGCATGAGATCTGATTGGTCATCAGTTCTCTCTGGCTGTACTGCACCTTCTCTCTGTTTGGCTCTCTGGATCTCTTTCTGTAGCTGATCTCTCAGCTCCGTGTTCATCTGGACACCACTTTCTAGCTGCTGTCTGAGGAGTGAAACAGCTGTGAGCTCCAACTGCAGTGCCTGCAGTCTCTTAACACTGAAACAAGACAACATTAAACAACGTTAAAATGCAGGTTGTCAGTCACATTACAAAAGATATGACCATTTACGTGTCACACACACACCTGTCACGCTCTTTGACGGCTCTGATGAGTTCAGAGTAGAGATGATGCTCAGCTCTCAGAGCTCGGTTTAACTCCACCTGCTCAGTCAGCAAATCAGATAGAGATGCAACATCCTACAAAATCAGAAGGAAATCAATATTAGAGATGCTAATGCATTATCAGCTTGAGGAGTTGTATACCTGTTCATGCATGAAAAGCGTTTGTGCTCTTTTGTACCTGTTGTTGGCGATCTCCTCCAATGACGGTTCTTTCTCTCTGAGGGAGGGAGGAGATGCTGAATTCACTCTCACCCAGTTGGGAGGCTTGATCTCGGGTCAGAGGCAGTCGGCTGTCCCCTCTCTGAGACAAACGCTGGTGCAGCTCCTGCAGAGAACCAGTCCACAGATGAAAAATGTACGGTAACAATAACCTCATAGCTCTTGGTAGGTGTGTCTTGAAATTATGTGCGATTTACACTTACAGTAATGATTTCTTCTTTAGTTTTGAGTGTCGATGTAAGGGACTCTATATTAGCCGTCTGCCCCTCTAATCGTGCCTCCAGTTCTGAGACCATGGACTGAAGTTCTGCTAGAGAAATCTGTCACAAGCACACACAGTTACTCTAAAAATTTCACACGTTCAAAAACACAAATCCACACATTCATAAGACACAAATAAAAGACCTTAAGCTGGTTCTCTCTCTTCAGCGCTGCGTTAAGAGCTTCAGTTTTCTCTGTGAGCTCTTTCTTCAAAACGACCACTGATTTCTGACTGACTGTAGTTATTTGTAGCGTTTCCTCGCTGTTTCGCCTGCTCAGCTCAGCTGCAAACACACACACAAAAAAAACATTTAAGTTAGGGATGAATGATATATAGCTGACAATATTGGTGCTTTTAAAGAGATATTATGGGTTATCTGCTAAATTTACCATATAAGTGCACCCTTACTCAAAACTGTTATATTCTTGCAGGACAAACCCACTCTCACCTTCTCTCTCCACAAGTTTCTCCTGTAACACCTCAATGGTCTGTCTGAGCTCCAGCACCTGAGGAGGCGGCGCTTCACCCGTCTTCATTTCCAACAGGATACGATCTTTCTCCTGTCCACGTTCTAGCAACTTCTATAAAACCAACAGAACATCATTACCTGCCATTTTACATGCATTTACTGCCACAAGATGACTATCTTATAGCAGTGTTAGCACATTAGAGCTTTTATTGCAACTCTTGTTCCTTTTGAAGTCAGAAGAGAGATTTAGGGATTGGGGATGGAATCAAGACTTGTATTCGGACCAAGCAATCGATCCAAGTGTGTAAGCAGCCTTGCAATCAAAAGATTACAGGTCAAAGTCTCACATTGATGAGGGCATCCTTCTCCGCCAACAATGTGTGGAGCTCAGCAGTCTCTAGGTGACCCTCCTGTGTCGCTGTGGTGTTCAGTCTCTGTGCGTTTCTGAGCTGCAGCTGCGTGTCTGCTAACTGTTTGCGCAGATCCTGTAATTCAGCTGCACTATCATTCAGAGCCTGTCTGTGACGCTCCGCACTTTCCTACAAAGACAAAAACAGACCACTTAAGACATTTACACCTGTCTACAAGTAGAGTGACAGGAAATTGTGCTCATAAGAGCGTGTTTTAAGCATTAGTGTACGAGTACCCTCAGAAACTGGTCTTTGCTGCTGATGTTGGCCAGCAGGTTTTCCACAGCGGTCTGGTTCTCAGTCACTAGTCTCTCTCTGTCCTTCACCGCCTCTGACAGCATCACCTCTGTGAGCTTTAACCTCTGAGTCATCTGCTCTGCAAGGTCACGACCCTGAGACTCTGACTGGTTCAGAACTCTATTGGCCATCTCCTGCAAAGCGAGTTTAGAAAAAACACTTTCACACCAACCAACTTGGGCCCGCATCAAAAAGACTAGTGTGAAAGCGTGTGTACCTCCATGTCTCTCGTTTTGTTGTCCAGTGCTTGTTTTAAGTGTTGTATAATGGCATCCTTCTCTCTCAGAGCTCTCTGAAGATTTTCTTCAGTCTCGTCTTTACACCTCTGAAGATTTTTCAGTGAGTTCAACAGCTGCTGCAGCTCAAGATCTCGCTCCTTTATGAGAGAATCAAAACTCTACACACACACAAAGAAAGAAAGGAAACCATTAGCAATTGATTCCATATTAGCCCAACACCTCATCAGATCTTAAGGAAAGTTAGATCTGACTTAAGTAAGTCTCTCTCTTTATCACACACTCTCTTACATTAATGGTCTCCTCGTTGTGTGAGAGCAGGTTGTTGAGACGTTCCACGTCTCTCTCTTTCTCTCTCAAACTCAGATGCAGTAAATGGATCTCATTTTCTTTCTCCTCCACGGCTGCAAACTTATCATCCAATGCTTTCTGTACACACAAAAAAAGATCTCACTTTGAGTCTTGTGATCAATATTTGTGATATCTGGGCTGACACTGGCAGAGAAGCACATTTCTGACATCAGAAACTCAAATCATTAACAAATGACCGCCAATCTGGAACTGATATCTGAATTAAAAAGGCAGTTTCTTGTACTGTACCTTTAAGACTTCTATATAAACACAAAAAGAATGAATGAAGAGACAAACCTCAAGTGCTTTCTCTTTCTCCTTCAGTCGTGCTCTCAGTTTGGCCACCATGGGATCATCTTCCTCCTGGGTTCTGTTCTTTTCCAGATCTCTAACCATGTTCATATAGTCCTGATAAAACAGTCTGGAGTGAGTGAGGGCAGAGAGGTGTGTGTGTGTGTGTGTGTGTGTGTGAGAGAGAGAGAGTGTGTGTGTGCGTGCGTGTGCATGTACCTGCAGCTGCTGGTCTTTATGATTTAGGCTGGCTGTGAGTCTTTCAATGTTGTTCTGTAGTTTTTGTTCAGAAGCACGGTTCTGTTCTTGTTGTTCTAAACGCTGCTGTTCTAGAGCATTCTCTCTATCAGCCACAGTGCCGTTTAGCTTCTTCAACTGGTTCTGAAGATCCTGCAGTTAACAAAAATATGTATATTTTAGCATTCAAAATTCTGAATCATTTTAGCAAAACGGTTTTACAATTTATCCATGCAATTCTTCTTTGTAGAGAAAGAAATCTTTAGTTAAATATTTCCGTTTATCGCAATGTTTTGAGACCGTTATGTAGCTTGTGTGAAACATTGCGCTGCAAAAGAAAAACTCTTAATATTTGCAACCATTCTCCTATAGTGTATTAATAATGTTTCTGCATGTGTCTGTGTTACTCACATTAATAGTCTTGTCTCCTTTTTTCTTCTGTTGCTGTAGTTGCTCCAGCTCTTGTTCCAGCTGCAGTCTGGCCTGCTGAAGGAGGGAGAGTTCCGAATCTCTGCTGCCGAGAACACGCTGCAGCCTCTGGGCTTCCAGCAGCGAGGAGTGAGCCTCCGCCTGGAGCCGTGACAATTCAGCCTGCTGCTCCAGGAGAAGAGATTGCTGGTCTTCAGCCCCCTGGAACACACAGAAGAATGAAATAACACACTACACAATCCACTCCTATATGAGTGATGAAGAGTAACTATGACAATGAACAATAAATGAATGAATAATCAGGCAACTATTGATTCAAAGATTAGAGTCACTACTCAAAAGTGTGCGATAACACATGAGCTACATGCCTGATATTTCTGTAATTTGGCTTTATGAAGGGCCTCTCGAGCCTTAGCCAGAGCCTGATCCTTCTCCTCAAGATCACCAGATAAATCCTCAATCTGAAAGAGAAACAGAAAGAGAAATATAGGAAAAAAGGCATTTTATGGTACATTTTTGTCGTCAAAGGCGTCAAAAAAAAATCAAGAGATTTAAGAGAAAATCATGCCATTTGAGATCGTTTTCAAATACACTATGGAATCAGTGTTGATGTTTGTCTGGGTTGTACCTCTTTTTCCTTCTCTTTGAGAACTAGGCTGAGGCCCTGGATGGTTTTGTCTCGTTTCAGAGAGTTCTTCTTCTCTGCAGCCAACTCGATCTCTCTCTGCTGAAGCTCATCAGAAAGAGCCTGAATCACAGAAAAGAAGCCAATCAGACTAACATACACAACCTTTGATGTTAATTTAACGACCATTTTTAGGTTAGCGGTCATACATGCACAGAACCCATTTCTCAAATGCCAGAAAATCATTTGTCATCCGGCAATTTTAAAGTGCTTAATGTCAATTTTTGAGACCTGTAGTTTACATGTATGCAGAGAGGATATGTCTATACCTTCTTTTCTCTCTCTGTTTCTTCTAGCGTGTGTTTGAGTGTCTGGCTGCTGCTCTTGGCCATGTTCAGGTCTTCAAGCAGCTGTCTGGTCTTCTGCTCCAATCTGCTCAGTTCATTCTGCCTTTCAACTAACACCTGTAATACACATAAAAGCACGTTAAATTTGACACAAAAAAGTAAAAGTAATAGAGTTCATTGCCCTTAATGTTCTAAGCAAAATTTGTCGTCGTACTCCACTGTTTGAGTAAGCAGAGGGTCATCAAAATCTCACAGCCACTGTATGAGCAGTGTACCTCCTGTTTGAGAGGTCTGTAATCATCATTAAACTCCTCTTCCATCTCTCGGAGACTTCTCTCCACTCTCGAGTTCCAAGACACACCCCTGTGGGCATTTCCACGTGTATACAGAACTGGAATCTTGCTACCATTGCAACGTGGGATGGGCTGCACTCGTTGTACACTCTTCAAAAGCTGAAGTATATCAAACACCACCGTAGTCGTTTCTACAGTTCTGGAAGTCGAGTTTTTCAGTGGACGTGTCTGTCTGAAGGTTGACGTGCTGGTGAGGGTATGGTCATACTGCTCCTGGGCCACTGATTGGAGGGAAGTTGACCGTGATATCAGAGCGCTCTTCTTATGCACGACATCCAGATAGTCTCGACTAAGAGAACGAGGTCGGGCTAACAGCCCACCGGTTGTTCTCGAACGCGTGTCGCTGCTCTGACGAGAACATGAATTTAATTTTGAACGGAGCGAGCGATCTGTTCCTATTCTACTAAGAGGCTCAAGGCTCACACACCTCCTCAATCGATCTTTGAACTTCTCCTGTCGGCCATCACTGACCATTCCCACAGTAACAAGCCCTTGACTCCTTCTTAGACCATCCTGTACGCCATCAGTCCGTGATTGCCGCTGAACTGGCTGAGGTCGCTGGAAGCATTGCAGCTGTTTTGGACATCGTGAACTTGCTCCAGTCTGAACTTCCTGTTTGAGAGGTTTCGGAGATGTGTTTCCACCTTGTTTGGTTGGGTTATGTTGTCTGTATTTGTTCGTGATTTGCGTTTTCAGCCCATCTCTCTCCTTCTGCAGCCGCTGCAGCTGAGCAGCGTGGGTTTCCTGTAGCTGTTCGATGGCGACATCACATCGCACGACACACTCGAGCAAAAACACGCACTTCCCGCAGAGGAACTCGCTGCGACCGTCCCGTTGCAACTCCACACCCAATACATGAGAGAGGATCACCGCCAGCCTCAGATGGCCACATGCACTGAACAACCAGCGACACTGACCGCCCTGCACGCACACACCGCATACACGGCATGGGTCACGCATGTTCACCAGACGAACGCTAAAACTCTCATGCCACTAACAAAACTTCAAAAACATGTCATTGCACACATGCTATCTATCTTTCCTTCCATCTGCCTCTTTCGGTCTGTCTTGCTCTACATTGAACTGACTGTGCTCTGCCCACACATAGATTTAAACCCTCTAATCCACAGACACACACAGGAAATCCTTTGGGTGATGTGCACAACGTCTGCTAACACACACACACACACACAAATTAATCCTCTCAGCTCAGCGAGAGTCTGATGAAAAGAGGTGTATTGGGGCCACTGATGCTCACGCTGTGCTTTGGGGATGCTACAAGTCACGCTGGAACATGTTAGTAGGGGTGGGAGAAAAAAGCAATTCTCCCTTCAACGCTTCTGAATCGCTTTCCTTTATGCTACACTTACAATGTGTGGTTTTGCCCGCCAATATTTCAGTGTTTTTCTATTCAAACTCACAAAGGCATCATTTATGCTACTTGGAACGCAGGATCAGCACACAAAACTCACTCACTGACAGACGTCTGCTTTTAAATGTCACCTGCACGTTGTGTGTGTTTGCAGTTAAATGCACTTGCATCTCAAAATGCTTTTTACGACGCTAAATTAATCGAAACACAGTTATGTCTCAAAGGATTACACAGACAGGAGAAAACATCCGAAATGTCAAAATAGATCTGTGCATTAGTGTGAATGCAGCCTATTAGACCAGCAGCTGTCTACTATGTCAAAAATAATAATAATAATAATAATCTAACAGCAATAATGCTGGAGGAAAAAAGAAAAATCCCTCTGTGCTCTTGTCAGGAAACTTTCAGATAGCCTACTTAAAACACTTTGTATGCTGCTTGTAATGTGTTTCTTTGTTCCTCTTTATTACTTACTATTTTCTTGTATGTTTTGAAGCTAGGCCTAAATTTAGTTGAAAATTCTTTACATACAATTGTTTTAATTTAACTTATTACTAAACTAAGGGGTGTGAAGTAATCTCATGCCACAAGATCTTGAGAGATTACAATGTGACAAGATTTCTCGTCGAGGTGAAAAGCATTCAACTTTGGTGCAAAACTCATGCCACACACATGAATGACATCTTAAATTGTGCGGTTTGAGGAGAGGTTATTGCTTTTCCCCAATCAGACTTACAGTGTTTAACTGACAGACAATAAAGAAAAATATCTGACACACTTGCATTAAAGGAGGGACCTGAGCCAAATATAGAGACTAGAAGATCACAGAGACAGGATTGAGTCTTCAGAACACCCAACAAGCACCTACCAATGACTTCAGTGGCTAAAAATCACTCATAAACTGCACAGCAACACTTTGGCAACCACCTACAACACTCTAGCATCAGAACTCAAGAACGATTTGTTTTTAATGTTTGATTTGCATTTGCAACTGACACAGACTGCTGCCAACCTGCTAATCCAGCTTAGCACATTGCCCTTCTACAGGGTTCACACACTGTTTGACCTTTCCAGTCATTTTGAATTACAAGATCAGATTTTTAATATTAATTTATAGAAATTTGTCAGGGTGGGTCAGGGACCAAGCTTTTAAAGTAACAAATTTAAAATATTATGCTTATGAGTCCACAAATATCCTATCTGCTCAAAGAATGATTCATCTTTCAAAGGCCTCATGCCCCTTTCTCCCTTCACGACAACTTAGTGTCATATAGGAAATAGTCAAGTCGAGTCACCTTTACTTATACAGTGCTTTTTACAATTCAAATTGCGGCAAAGCAGCTTTGGTTGGCAAATCATTTTTGGCTGCACAGCAGCTCCCAAAGAAAATGGTGTCACTGTGCAGCTTATTCTATATATTATTGATTCATTCCGTTGCAAAGATCAATAGTTATTGGTCTAGTATTTATGTATATCAACACTGGAGAAAACAGTGACGTAATCGTCCGGCTCAGCTCAGTTCGCAAACAACGGCGCCAATGCAGGCATATCAAAAACACTGCTGAATATCAAGCAAGTGTCCCCAAACAAGCAAGCCAAAGGAAACAGCGGCAAGGAACCAAAACTCCAACAAAATGGAGAAAAACCAGGCTTAGTTGGTTCCAGTTCTCCTCTGGCCAACAGAGAACACTTGCTTGATACTCAGGCAGGGTTAAATAGCTAGTAACATGACATCCAATGAATCATACAGTCTGATATCATCATGCTGCCTTGCTTACCAGCACGTTTTACTTTATACAAGCACTCACAAAGAGGAACATTCTGGTGATATGGTATGAATAGGTGTCAACAGTTACCTGTTTGTCTCTGTCTGCATTTTCTCTCCCATGGTCTAGCTCTTCCCTGAGGGCCTGTAAAAACAAACATAACAAAACATCACTCAGGGATTGTCCGTGTGTCTTTGAGTTAGAATAAACATTGGTCTAAGAGAGCCACTGTTGTGCTTTACAAAACTAAGAGACTAACCTGTAGCTGACTGTCTTTTTGGCCAATCAGAGAGTTCAGCTGTGTCATCTGCTCTACTATTGGCTGATCAGGGTCATTCCTCGGAAGCTTTCCAATCATGGCATCTTGATCTTTGAGTGTCACCTGCAGCTGCTCAATAACACTGTGGAAAACATATCAGGAATTTTCCGAATAAAAGTTGCATATTGTTAATGAAAAAATGATCTTTCAATACTTTTATTTCTTTCTTGATCACCTCTCCTTCTCCTGAAGGGCTTTCTGGAGCTCTCGGACCTCTTCGGGGGTGGAGCCTGAATCAGCTGAGGGCCCCGATTGGTTTGCAGCTTGTTGCTTTTTCTCCAATTCAATATTCTTCAGCTTCTCCTGTTCAGCGATGGTGGCCATGCTTTCCAATTCCTCTTGGGCAGCTTGCAGAGACTGAACAGAAAGAGAAAGCCATGGCAGTGACTAAAGATGAAGAACACATTCTCAACCATTTGCAACAAGTATTGTGGGGTTTGTGTTACCTCCTCCAGCTCTTGAATCCGAGCACTGAAAGCTTCTCTGAGTGACTCCATTTCTCTGTGCATCTTCTCTCTGCCATCATCAACAACACCTCGACTGGCCAAACTCTCAAGTGCTTTCCTACACACAAACACATGTCATTTAGTAACTGAAAATATTTGACCTGAAAGCCCAAATTAGTCATTACCAAGTGCAGCGTTAGGCCTCGTTCACACAGATTGCATTCTCAAGACGCGTTTTTTAAAAGTTGAGCTGAATTTAACTTAGCACCGAGTTTTTAGAATGCCGTGTCATGCGCGAGACGTAGCAAAAGACGCAAGAGGCAAGTGCAAAGGTCATACACATCTGTCTAGTGCGTTTATACACAAAAACAATGTAAAAGTGGTGTGTTGGAATGGAAAAAGCATTCTGTGTGAACAGACACTTGATCTTATCACTCACAAAAAAATGTGACATTTGTAGCAATTACATTTTTCAAAATGTTAGAAAATTTGGGTCTGTTTACAGTTTGACAGGTTTGAATCACTTTGAACATTATTGTCAAACAAAGAAATATTTTTTAACATTAAATGCTATTTCAGTAAAACCCACTGAAATAAATATAACAAAATATTGTTTTTGCTTTTAAAACTGCGCCAAAAATCCCACTTATTTTTCTGTCCCAATTAAAGCAAAATATCGCCTATTGGTAATGAAATTACAGCCAATCCGAACAATTTGATGTTTTAATGGAATATGATTTTGGACAGATCAGATTTGAATATGGGCGGAGCTACACATCAATATCTGTCAAAAACTGAAACCAAGAGACAAAATATCTCATCATACATCATGATTGGCTAGGACAAAGAAGAAATAAGTCTTTATTGCTTGAAGCTGTATCATTTCGCACCAAATTAGGATGGATAATTAGTAAAAATAGGAAGTGAACATGTAAGCAGGACTCACGATGCAGACACAAGCAGTTCCTGTTTCTCCGCCAAATCTCGTTTCATTGACTCCACCTCCACCTTCAGCTCAATGTTCTAAACACACAGATATAAAAGTTACTTACAATCAACAAAATGAGGTCACTGTGCATATAACTACTACTTGCAGCGATGTCCCTTGATGAACGATGACATATATGTGTGTTTGTGACAGTATGGGTGAGTCACCGTTTTGTAAATGTCCTCTGTGGAGTCGTCACATTTCTGCTGCACGCGTTCTTCCAGAAAATAGATTCTAAGCTTCAGGTTAAAGTTTTCCTTCTTCAGAGCTGTGATTTGCTGCAAGGAAATCGCAGAATTTACTCTCAAAATATTTCTTAAACACACAGACAACACAAACAAGGAGAAAATGTACCTGAATCTTTTTTTAAGCAGTAGTTCTGGGAAATTTTAAGGAACAGACTGGAATTTACAGAAAATTTTAACACACACACCACAGCTCTCCTGGAACATTCATGAGAGCTCACTGTAGTAATGCTAGCAAAACATCTCCATCAGAATTTTTATTCTCCCTGAACTATCCCGTCACACTGAATATTCAGTTCATCCTCATTCCAATATTCAGACTCATTCATGAATAAACATGATCATGTTCTTCTAATAACTGAATTGCAGAAAGAGAGCAAGAAAGGGAAATGGGGAGAGAGAGGACGAGAGCTCAAGAGAAACAGAGCGACTATAACAGGCTGTGTGTGGGTCAGTGATGAGGGTTGGCATGAGTGTGTGTGTAAGAGAGGCTGGCAGGGCAGTGAACTGTGCGTCATTGTACTCCGAGCGTTTTTCACTTCAACATCTGGGGCAGAAAGAGGGGGAAGGGAAAGAAAGAAATACAAATGGAACGAGAGAGTCTGGAATAACCACCAACACCACAGTGATGGGCAGTTGTACCTTCCTCTGAAAGGTCTCTGTGTTTCTACAGCACACAAACTCACTTTCACACACACCACACACACACACACACACACACAGATGTTTATCTCTGTACAAAGAAATAAACCCCTTTCCTTAAATGGACAGGCAGATATTCTACACCAGAAAATCATGATTGGCACAGAAACCAAAATAGTTGCATGCTAACCCATTACTAAAGCTTTGTTCATCCAAAAATCTAATTTCTGACTTTCGTTCATCTTCTGAACACAAATTAAGATCTTTTTGATGAAATCCGAGAAGTTTATGAACCACAAATAAGCAGCAACCTCATTGCACCTTTTTTAGGTCCAGAAAGGTAGTAAAATCATGGTTAAAATAGTCCATGTGTCTACAGTGGTTCAACCTTAATGTTATGAAGCGCAAGAATACTTTTTGTGTGCAAAAACAAAACAAAAATAACGACTTTATTCAACAATTTCCCTTCCCTTCTTCTTCGAGCAATTAATGACAGAAATTTCATTTTTGCGTGAACTAACCCTTTAAAATGAAGCTCGATATTGTACAAAATTGATTTCTTTATTAGCTCATTCAAACTCGTTTCAAGTGTTTAGATGCAAATCAATAAACAAAAAAATGGAAAAAAATCTATTCAAATATGAATTAGATTGTGACACACACAACCTCCAGTTGTGATTCAAAACAAACACATGCACACTGAGAAAATAAAATAAAAACAATCCTCGTCTACACTGGCGTTTCAGAAGCTATCTCCATCTACACGATCAAAAATGCATTTCACATGACCGTTCATACACACTGGTCATACAAGTGTATACAGTTGCCTCCTGCACATTTAGGCAGATGCAGTATTAAAAAAAATGCAGTTTAACTGCACAATGGCTGCTAAAAATGACAACAAAGCCAGTAAAGGCTGCAGTCTCCATGTTATTGTTTACATATTTGTCAAGGATACATAGAGCAAATGTGGGCAGCCACACCGTCATTATCAAAAGGCATTTTTTGAAACGCAACCCCAAGTCTCCATTTTTGAGGATCGAAAATAGTGGAGTAGTGTAAACGACAGGTGTAACTGTAGCAAAAGTTATGCATTTTAAAACAAAAACACAAGAAAACGGAGCCAGAGTAAGCTGAAAGAACACTAAACAAGACAAACAGTGATAAATAAAATGCACAAAACTCTAAATGTGTGGATTTGGTTTTGCTTATACAGTATAAAAAAAATGCTGCATATAAAAAAATAGTCATTTAAATAATGAACAAGCACACTCTATGGCTGTTTCAAAACCTAGTGAGCTGCCAATCAAGACATCATTTTTGGCATCATTGGCACAAGTTGCCTAAAAAGGCTGTCAAAAGTTTGTCTCTTTATAATAAGAAAAACAAACAAAAGCAAACATTCTGATTCAATTCAAGAGATTCAAGATTCAATACATTTTCTGATTTGTTGTCGTACTTACGTTCTCGTAATCTTTCATGGTCAGAGCTTTGGCTGGAGACATCCTCGGTCCTGGAAAGAGAGGCGCTGCAGATGACAAGACAACAGACAGACGAATGAACAAACACGCTTCTGTTCGCTCCCGAAATGATCATTGTCTCACTTATTTTCTGAGAAATTCAATCTTTGAGGCTTTGATGAAAATCTGATAATAACCATGTGCTTTGGTACACAAAGAGAAAAATACAGCAAGTCCTCATTAGAGATTTAAAGGTAAAAAGCTGGAGGGAGGAACATATCTGCTTCTTTTCATCTCATTCTTTTACACAACAGTCTCTATAACTCAACAGGGAATACATTGCTAAATGTGCTTACAACTACACAAATCTATGTGCTTAAAAGAATCTGCAAAACAGCTAAAAAAGCATAAATTGCTCATATGTGTTATCGGTGAATGTGTATTGTGTAATAAAGAATATCTATATCTCTCTATACATCTCTCTCTCTCTCTCTCTATATATATATATATATATATATATATATATACACATACACATACGCATATTTGAAGTGCAAATCTGTCATAAACTAATATATATATATATAAAATAATATTTACATATATTATATTTTTATATATATATATATATATATATATATATTAGTTTATGACATATTTGCACTTCAAATATGCATATGTATATGTGTGTGTGTGTATATACACACACATATTCTTTATTACACAATACACATTCATTTATGCAATTTATGCTTTTTAGCTTTATGCACTTCAAATATGCATTTATTGTATATTGCATTAATATTTTTAATTTATTTATTTCTTTATTCATATTATGTTCTGCAAGCTCTTAGACTGGCGTTTCTCAGTGCGTTCAGCATCATGAATTTGATCCAACTTAGTGATGTATTGAATTGTGTATCAATATCACATCGTGAGGTAGTTGGCGATACCCGGCTCTAGCCATGTGATGCTCACAGGATTATATTAAAAGATACAAGGGAATGTGTACCTGTTATGTTGTCCATGCTGAAGCCGCTGCCGCTCAGAGATTCTGGCAGTCTGGAAATACTGCAACAAACACACACAAACACACACACACACACACACACACAACACAAAGAGACAAATATAAATTACACATTCACAGAGACAAACTCCAAAAACAAAAGCCAAACAGCAAGAAAAATACACGCAAACCACAACAAATCCCAAACCTGTCAGCATTTGTCTATGAAACAGGTGCAGATATCCAGCGGTTACACTGAATACTACAGC
>CM074294.1:17935709-17960709 GCA_037194245.1 Opsariichthys bidens | reverse complement strand
AAAATGAACATTTTTTGCAAAAACCCATCCCTTTACGTCCAGAGATGATGCTCTGCTGCTGCTCACCTGTGTGAACTGGCCCCTCCTGACGCCACACTGTCACCTTCGGTAGCAGCAGAGGCCAATGAGAGAGAAGATCCGGAGGGAGCAGAACAGAGACTGACCGCTGGAGAGGGAAAGAGTGACGTCACCAGCTGAAAAATCAAATGCAGTACGAACAGATGCATGAATTATTTTTCTCGGAGTGAGAGAAGTTTCTTACGAGCAGAACAGGACGATTCAGCTCGATGCAGCGACTTAGGGCGTGGCCTTCTGTTACGTGGGCGTGGTTTGGTCACTCCCTGCTCCTCCAGAAGCTCCTCCTGCTTCTTACGCAGGTACTCCTGTTTGATCAACTCCCTACGAGCCTTTTCTTCCTCTTTCCGCACACGATCTTCCTCAGCTTTTCGTCTGACACGAACACACATAAATGACATCAAATCTGCTGAAACTAGAGAGAAGCTCTCTCGTATTTATTCCCACTAGATCTGCCGTGACTGATACCTGGCTTCATCTCGTTTGAGCTCTGACTCCACCTCCAGCTGCTGCTTACGTATTCGTGCCTCTTCGGCCTTCCGCTGTTGTTTGAGAAGGAACGCCGCCCTCTTCTTAGCCAGCTCATCCTCTGCTTTCTGATCATCCTGCACGCAGGAAGTGAAAGCAGAAGCATTGGTTTTCAAACAAACAAACAAACAAACATACTAAACATCTTCTTTTACAAGTTTCAAAATTATTTAGGCATCAACGTTACTTTATTTTTTTTAATAAAAAAAACGTAATTTTACAAAAATTATCCATTTTATAATGCGATACAATTCAAATTAATTTTAATATGCAATTTAACAAAATCATATTATAATAACAGATTTAGAAATTTAAATAATAATGGTATTATTTTAGTTTAGGCTCCAATTCTAACTATTGCTCATATTGTGTTTATGAGTGCTTATAAAGCACATATTAATGCCTTATTCTGCATGAGATTATTCTACATTAGGGCTGTGCAATATGGACAAAATAATCACATTGCGATTTTTTTAATCAATATTGCAATTGCGATTTATTTTGGTAATTGTTTTTGCTTTTTCAAACACGCTTCATTCTGAACGTATTCAGTGCACGAGAAGTGCATAACAAAATGTTTCACAATGAAGGAACTGTATTTACAGCTTCATAAACAAAACTGTAATTAACTGTCTTTAAAACAGACAACGTAAAATAAATTAAGGTTAACGAACCTGAAATTCCAGTCATAATAAGTCAACTTCAAAACTGTATTTCAGTGAATGAAGTAACGCTGTACAGTAGATTAACTGCTTGATAAACAAAACTGTAAAAAAAATTGTCTTAAAAACAGACAACATCAAATAAATTACGATTATTTCGCCCGCCTTACATTTCTCATACATTTCGGGACTAGCAACTTGTGTGAAATAAGTGCGAGTTGGTGTCTTTTGTCCAGTGTTTGAATCCAAAACTCTCTCAAACGACTGATGTTGAATTTCTCTTTGGTACCGAATCATTTTTATTCTGAACTGCATCCATATTTTTTCCTCTTTCCTCCCGTTTGCCTATTCTGTTCTCCCGCTTTGCTTTGTTCTCATTTGTGCTGAGCGTGCTCTGATTGGTTCACATCTTAAACATGCGCACAGTTACGTTGCAGTATTCTCAATTAAAATATAAATAAATTAACAAATAAAATTGCTGACTTGTGCGATTTAGAAATTGCATGTGCTCAAATCGCGATTGTTTTGCGATTGCAATTAACTGCACAGCCCTATTCTACATCTCTTAATCGTCGTACCTAATGCCTAAACTTAACAACTGCCTGACTTGGACTTCAACAGTTACCAGCGGGTCCAAATGTCAGTTTCAATGTGGGTTCAAAGAGCTCTACATGATCCCAGACAAGGAATAAGGGTCTTATCTAGAGAATCGATTGGTCATTTTCAAAAAAAAAAAAAAACAAATTTATATACTTTTTAACTACAAATGCTCGACTTGCACTCTGTGATGTGCCACGCATTATGTAATCGCATTGGAAAGGTCACACATGACGGAAGTACTGATCCAGTCTACAAAGCGAATGTGCAAAGACCAAGTCATACGCCCTTTACAAAAAAGGCAAAACAATGTGACCTTTCCACCTACGTGACCTTTCCAACATGATTACGTAATGCGTGGCACATCGCAGAGCAGTGCAAGATGAGCATTCGTGGTTAAAAAATATATAATTTTTTTCTCTTATTCCTCGTCTGGGATCGTGTAGAGCTCTTTGAAGCTGCACTGAAATTGACATTTGGACCTTCAACCCGTTGAACCCCATTGAAGTCCACTATATGGAGAAAAATCCTGGAATGTTTTCCTCACAAACCTTCATTTCTTTCTGACTGAAGAACGAAAGACATAAACATCTTGGTTGACATGGGGGTGAGTAAATTTTCATTCTGTGAACTAGTCAACCTTTAATAGCAGTAATTAGGAGTTTATATATTGTATTTATTTTATAGTTAATATTGTTAATAGAGAGAATTGGATCCTAATCTAAAGTGTGTCCATAATCATAATTTAAAATCCAGTGTAGACAGCATCACTGATTATAATGGGTTCGACTGTCTTTTGTGGTGTTGTACTGCTCATTTTCAGTGTAGATACAATGTAATAATAATAATAATAATAATGGCAATAGTAATAATACACATTTGTGCAAACACTCTGGTACCTTGAAGAAGAAGCCCAGTCCGGACTTCTGTTCACCATCAGGATCTGTGCTTCCTTCTGACGGGTCAGCCAGTTCAGATAGGTCCACTTCAATCAGCTGTGCTTTCGTTCGGTTTTCTTCAGATGGAACCGGAACATTCTCCTTTCCAGAACCACCAGACTCGCTCCGCTCCCGGGTTGGATCGTCAAGTGACGGTTCCACGGAGGGGAGTTCGGTTTGGGGCGGGTCGAGGCCGTCGGCGTGTCTGTTTGCAGAGTCCTGCAGTTTGAATGTAGTATTCCGAATAATTCCTTTCAAGCCACGCCCACCCTCTTTAACCACACCCTCTTCCTCATTCTCAGCCCGGGGGGTCCTGCCACCCGGCGTCGAAGCGCTTCCTTTCGCTGCTGGACGACTGTTGGTATCTTTGCTCAGTTTGAGGTCGCTAGGTTTCGTCCGAGGAGTTCGACTCGAGCTGAGTCTGGGAGGACGCTTGGTCGCAGTGGAAAGAGTTTCTGTGAACTGCACGGAAAGGCGTGACTTAGTCTCGTGCGGCTCCGGCGGGTGTTCGTTTAAGGTCGGCACAGTGCTTGGTTTGGTTTGAGAGTGTTCCTGCGGGGACTGGACCGTCTGTTTCATAAGCAAGTCCTGCTGGAGAGACAGCTGCATCATTTGCTGCTGTATCGCACTGATTGCATCGTTTAGGAGCTCGATGGAACGGCTACATTCGTTGAGATCTGGCTCTCCGCCCACATCGTCTGAAGCTCCTCCCCCTGCCGTGACACTCAAACGATTGTCCTTATCCTCCTCCAATGGCGTTACTGACGTTTCTTTATGTTCTGAGTCCTTACCTCGCGCTCTCAGAACCTCAACGCATGCATCGTCCTTCGCAAGCGGTTTCTCTTTAAACACCGTTTTGAGTGGGTGTGGCAGTGTGTCGCTCCTCCCTTTTTTAACGACATGCAAGAATGCCGCCTTTCCCAGCTGCTGCCGTTGGCGTGCCGACAAGTTCTCCATCTTCCTTTTCTGCATCTCGATGGCACGCCGTTTTTCCTCCAACTGCATGCGAAGGTGCACGAGTTCGGAAGCGAGACCAGGTCGGCCACCTGGTGTTCCCGGACTCTTGTCCGAAGGGAAGTGCAGGCTTTCGGATCCATCTGGAGTGGTTGTCTGCGAGCTTCCAGTGCTGGGGCAGCCTTCGGCCAATCCGACTCTGTGTCTGCGGCGTTCTGCGAAACTCGTCATGCGGCCGGTCGATGTGCTGCTGGCCTGCGACAACACACTAGGGCAGGGACTTGCCCGCCCGCTCGTACCTTCCTTATCTTCCCTTTCTTGCACACAAACGTCCTCCCGCAATTTCACGGACTCCTCCTCCTCTCCGAGGCCTGTGCATTTCCTCCCAGCTTGCATCAGGAGCACTTTAGAAAGCTCTTGCTCTTGAACCTCAACTTCATCTTCTTCCTCAAACTCAGAGTCTGAGGCGATGTCCTCCCAGGCGCTGAGTGGACTGTCCCGCACGCATTCCGCGTCGTCGTGCAGGAAGAAGCTTCCGGGGGATTGCTCTCGGGAGCTTTCTTGCTCTATGCTGTTGATTGGAGTAAACGTCCGGTTGAGTATGCTCTCTGTGGGCGTATACGTCCCCCGGCGTCCCTGACCCCGTCCTTCGCCACTCTCCTCCCGTTTACTAATCCCCATTTTCTCCTTATTTGGTCGTAGAACCGCAGGTTGCAACGGTTCCAAGAAGAAACTCTCTCTGGATGCAGCAGCGCCTTCAGGGTTAATGACAGCCAATAGCTCCTCCTCTTCCTCCTGGTTGTCATAGTGACGTGTCTGGGGGAGGGGTTGGCCATTGATGCGGTGTCGTGGAGTAATGGAGATGACGTTGGAGGCTAAACTGTCCTTGCTAATGGAACGAGCCAAGCTGATATTATCGCCACATATACGCTCCCAATCAGTCTCCATCTGAGAAATGGGTCTGAGAAAACAAGGTTAAAAGGGTTAGTCATTCCTTCCAGGACTGGGCAATGGTAGAAATGCTTCAACCTGTAGCGATTCTGCAAGTTGCAAATAAAAGGAAAACATAATCAAATAAGATAAAGTAGCTGTCATTTGTAAAGCATTTTAAAGTATAGATTTAAAAACACATTTTCTTAGAATTTCCAGCAAAAATGATCTTTTATGACCATTACCATGTCACAGAATTTTTTGGGTCAGATTGTCCAAGCCTAGTTAATTCTATATAAATGTCATCTCATGCGTCATCAGTGTTATTTTAGTTTACTTATTTTTATGTGTACAGTTTTCATTTTCATTTTAGGTTAAGTTTTAGTCATTTTGTTGTGCTTTTGCTGTTTTTATCTTTTTTTTTTTATTTATTTTCAGTAATTTTAGCACTTCAACTGAAGACAACATTAAAAGTTTAATTTATATTTTATTTTATGTCAGCATTATTTCGATTAACAAAAAATTTTTAGTTAAAGCTGCAGTCCGTAAGTTTTGCCTCTTTGTCGCCATCTCTGTTTCAAACCTGCAATTGCATTCTTTATGTGGGTTGTGCATCGGCACGGAATCAAATACGTCGGTAGATACTGTACTTTGGAATCACAGATTCTACGTCTTTGAAATATGACCAGAATAAGAATTTTCACTGGAAAACGTCATCTGAAAACTGTCACTTTTAAGAAAAAAAGTATTACAATAAACCGCTCTGCAAATGGGGATTACATCTAATGATCAATAAGCTCAGATCACGTCAAACCATGCAAATTATTATTATTGCTAAAACCTACCAGTACCACCCGAATTAGAAAACATAACTACAAGCTTACCGTTGCGAATCGGGCTAAGATAAGGAGATTTAGTTTTGAACAATGTATGCTCAAATATTGATTTCGGATCATTTTTAACCAAAAAAAGTTACGGACTCCAGCTTTAACAACACTAATACTGTGTGACATCAGACCTAACCCTAACCTTTGTTTCCGTTCGGTCCAGGCAAGCTGTGATCCAAGCATGAGTCCATCCATACGGGACAAAGAGTTCGACCTATTCCTGAGGTCTGCTCACAGAATGACAGAGAGACATACAAAAATATAACTGAACAATTCATTCAATTTAAAAGGAAATATTACGCTAAAAGTTTGATTTGAACATGCAGTGACCTGAACTCTCCTCTGCCTGAGAGGGCTTCTGCTGTCTGTGCCGTAATGGGAGGAGCGGGTGGGAGGGTGAGGGGCTTCTATTCGTTCTGAAACAGAAACAAAATATCAGCTGTATTACAAGATTTTTCAGTTAAATGGCCAGGTGCATAAAGCCATATATGTGTGTGCATGAACAAAATGAAAAAAAATTTCATAATATTTACCCAAAATTCAAACAATCTTAAAAATGTACTGCAATGTGCAACATATCGTTAGGTACTTCTAACAGACTTACACAGACAAGGACTCCTCAGGGTGGAAGTAATACCGCATACAACCGTCAGGATTGGCAGCGGTCGCCAGCGAGTCGGCTGAAGGAGACGGAGTTAAAAAGCTACGCTTAGTGGCATTGGATATGGGCACATGGGGACGGGAACTCTTTGGGTGAAGAGACGCTCTCACTGTCAGATTGTCAATCACAACACAGCATAATAACAAAGAGTGAATGAATCTTGACATGGACTTGTTCAGAGAGAAACCAAGTGCGAATCTGAAAGTATCAAGCTTTAAGACTCGGTTCTTACCATCTTTAATCTCTTGTAGATCTCTCGGCTTTACGAAGTCCGGCTTCACTACTTCAAACCACCAAAAGAGCTCAGCAATGAAAACCATCACGTTATGCTGGAGGAACAAGAACAAGTCAAGTCAAGTCAAGTCAAGTCATCTTTATTTATATAGCGCTTTTTACAATGCAAATTGTGGCAAAGCAGCTTTACATTAATAAGAAAATGGTGTCATTGTGCAGCTTATTCTATATATTATTGATTCATTCCGTTGCAAATATCAGTAGTTATTAGTCTAGTTCATTTATGTATATCAGCACTGCAGAAAACAGTGACGTAATCGTCCGGCTCAGCTCAGTTTGTATACAACGGCGCCAATGCAGGCATATCAAAAACACTGCTGAATATCAAGCAAGTGTCCCCAACTTAAGCAAGCCAAGAACAAGTCAAAGTCACGCATAAGCAATGCTCTATGACCTAGTGAGCTGCTTTTGCTGTCTACTGCCTACATTTTAAAGCAGTATGCTAAATGAAATGAAACCTCACAAGTGTCCACTTTTGAACGCTCTGCACACTCCGCACCATACAAACAGCAATCCTTACATATCAAGTAAATTAGTTCAAATGAATTAGATTAACATTTTTTGAGTAGATTTGTAAGCAAAAGGTCAGTTCACCCAAAAATGAAAATTCTGTCAATAATTACTCACCCTCAAGTCGTTTCTCTTCAGAACACAAGTTAAGATATTTTTGATGAAATCCGATGGTTCAGTGAGTCTCTATTGACAGCAAGATAATGAACACTTTCAATGTCATATTTAAAACAGGTCATGTGAGTACAGTGGTTCAACATTAATATTATAAAGCGATGAGAATATTTTTTTGTGCACCAAAAAAACAAAATAACGACTATTCAACAATTTCTAGTGATGGACGATTTCAAAACACTGATTCATGAAGATTCACGAATCTTTTGTTTCGAATCAGTGGTTCGAACCACGTGACTTTGGTGCTCCAAACCACTGATTCGACACAAAAGATTTGTGAATCTTCATGAAGCAGTGTTTTGAAATCGTCCATCACTAGAAATTGTTGAATAGTCGTTATTTTGGCGCACAAAAAGTATTCTCGTTACTTTGTAATGTTAAAGTTGAACCACTGTACTCACATGAGCTGTTTTAAACATGACATTGAAAGTGTTCATTATCTTGCTGTCAATAGAGACTCACTGAACCATCGGATTTCATCAAAAATATCTTCATTTGTGTTCTGAAGATCAACAAAGGTTTTACGGGTGTAGAACGACATGAGGGAGAGGAATTAATGACTGAAATTTCATTTTTGGGTGAACTAACCCTTTGCATATGATGCTGTCTTAATTAAGCCTTTGGTTTCTTAGAAGATTAGTCTATACTTTTAAAGCACTGAATGAAATGTGTTCAGCTACGGACCTTTAGCACGGGTGGGCCGTAGAGCAGGTCTTCAGTGTGCAGGTAAAAACACCGGTTCAGGTATTCGTTAGAAAACTCCCGCAGCAGATGGATGTTATACACACTATCCGACAGAGACGGCACCTCCTTCAAACATATGTCTAATAGAGAAAAACAACTTTTTTAAAAACAAATCTGTCCAACAAATAGCTTTTAGTTTCCATTTTGTAAGTTGCTTTGGATAAAAGTCTCTGCTAAATGCATACATGTAACCTTACAATCTACAAAATAACCAATTGAAAAAATTATTGCACATTTGTACACATACATATATAGAGTATATATATATATATATATATTTATACACACACACACACACACACATATTATATATGAGATTTGTTACAAAAGAATTCTATTTCAAATAAACGCTGTTCTTTTGAACATTCTATCATTTTTTTTAATCAATGCCATTTACACAATTTTAACTTTAAAACTACTATACAAATAATTTCCAAATCATTTATGCATGCCTTTCTGAGTTGAACTGAATGCTACAGTTTACATTAAGAGTGAATTTATAAAACGATTCTGCTCATTTGTGGCCCAGTGCGTGTGTGTTTATACCATCTAGCCTCATGTATTCAGGGCAGTAGAAGTGGACGACCGCAAGCAGTGCCGCTCCATCACAAACATCCTTCATCAGGTCCTCCATCACAGCCAGGTGAGGGAAAGAACGGCCGGACAGGTGTTCTCTACGGTAACGCACCTGAGAGAGAGCAGGCGGGGACTTATAAAGCATCTAACACAGATTAGACACATGCACACAGTCTCTGACAGACTAAATGACACGCTCACTTTAAATATGATGGTTCACGCAAATATAAAAATCCTGTCATTTAATGTTCTCACGTCACTCAAAAAAATGTTTTTGTTCTTAGTTAGAAATATTATGGAAAAATAGCACCCTCTAGTGCTTCTCCATAAAATAAATGTTGACAGTAATAATGTCTGCTGAGCTGACTACAAAAGTAGTGTGTACTTAAAAATAATTATATTACTTCATTTTAAAGCATTACATTTAAAGTCTTTGGATTACATGATAACTGTGTGAGGAACACACTGAAAGGTACAATTTTTTTGGTGATCATTTGCTTAAAATATTGCCTTCTGTCTTAACGCTCAAAAAACGCTTTTTGCATCCTTACCATACACACAAATGACAGAATTTTCATTACGAGGGGAACAAATCTTGAAAAATAAAATTTTCATGCAATTTATTTACCTTCATAATGTGGAATGTGTTGTGTGGCAAAGTGGCTTCTATGGCAATTAATTAATTAATTATTTTTATTTATAGGTAATTAATTAAAAAAAAAAATATATATATATATATATATACACATTTATTTATAGTTAATTTATATATATATATATATATATATATATATATTTATAGTTAATTAATTAAATTGTATTCATATATATATATATATATATATATATATATATATATATATATATATATATATATATATAAAATTAAATTAATTAACTATAATTAATTAGTTAATTAATCAGTTTATAGTTAATTAATCAAATTTTAGATTGATTTATTTATTTCAGCAAACACAAAATAAACCACAGAAAGACATTTTGAATGGTTGGATGTGTGGAGGCATGAAAAGACAGATGGATGCATGGAAGAGTAAAATAATGTGTGCTTGTACTCGATTTGAGACCACAAGGACCCGATTAACTATTGTCCAAAAGTTTGGGGTCGGTAAGATTTTTTAATGTTTTTTGAGGAAGTCTCTTCTGCTCACCAAGCCTGCATTTATTTGCTCAAAAATACAGTAAAAAAAGAAATATTGTGAAATACTATTCCGATTTTACTGAATATATTTTGATATGTAATTTATTCCTCTGACGTAAAGCTGAATTTTCAGCATCATAACTCCATGATCCTTCAGAAATCATTCTAATACGCTGATTCACTGCTCAGGAAACATTATTATTATCAACGTTGAAAACAGTTGGGTATGAATATGAGTACTGTACCACACGAGAAAATTCCACAGGCTCCAGCATGCAATGGGCCAAAGCGTTCATGAGATCAGGCTGAGACAGAGACAAAACAACAGAGAAAGAGAGAGAGGTGGAGAGGGGGATGAATGCATGAGATGCACAATGACACACGCACTCCTCCTGCCAAACATACACACACTATCTAGTCATTTGCCCGGAGCATGGCGTGGCGGACACAGGGGGCGCTGTGGCACTTACAGGCACGAGCTTCCAGTACCATTTTGAGGGAGACTATCCGATAGGAAAGGGCGGGACAAGAGAGACAAACAGGAAGAGCATTAAGGTTAAAAGTCGAGCAGAGAAAGAGGTGTAGGGAGAAGAGAACGATCAGATTTAAAAGCCATCAAATCTGATCTGAGAACAGGATTAAACCGTGTAGTAAAATGCACAGTGAGTGACTTAGCCAATCATTGAAGAGCCCTGCATGCTAACGGTCTACTATTGGATGGGTTACTCGTGATTGGTCAGACCTTCTGATGACACGGCGAATCCATCAGCGGCTGTTTCATCTTGAGTTCCTTCTCAGAGAGCTCTCTCGTCTTCAAGATCACCTGCAGGACACAAACACATGCAGCGTACTTGACATTTCCAACTGTTAGTAGATTGAGAAGTTCCTTGAGACGAACTTTGAAGTTGGCCAGAGAAAAAATTGGCCTGAAAAAAAGCATGAAGTTTGAAAGTCTTCAGTTGTTTTAGCATGTTGTTAGCATGATATCACACATTGATAGCATGTTTTACCACATTGCTAGCACAATTTAACACTTTGTTAGCATGAATTAACGGATTTTAACACATTGCAAACCTATTTAGTATGTTGCTAGCATGATTTAGCAGGTTGCTAGATCAATTTAACACGTTGGTAACATGAATTAGCATTTTGCTAACATGATTTATCGCACTGTTAACATTATTTAGCACATTGCTAGCACGATTTAACATTATTCTATAATGAATTAACAGGTTGAATTAACAGGTTGAATTATTATAATTAATTAGCACATTGCTAGCATGTTTTAACATGCTGCTAACATGATTTAGTATGTTGCTAACATGATTTAACAGGTTGCTAGGTCAATTTAACACGTTGGTAACATGAATTAGCATTTTGCTAACATGATTTATCGCACAGTTAACATTATTTAGCACATTGCTAGCACGATTTAACATTTTTCTATAATGAATTAACAGGTTGAATTATTATAATTAATTAGCACATTGCTAGCATGTTTTAACATGCTGCTAACATGATTTAGTATGTTGCTAGCATGATTTAGCAGGTTGCTAGATCAATTTAACACGTTGGTAACATGAATTAGCATTTTGCTAACATGATTTATCGCACGGTTAACATTATTTAGCACATTGCTAGCACGATTTAACATTTTTCTATAATGAATTAACAGGTTGAATTATTATAATTAATTAGCATATTGCTAGCATGTTTTAACATGCTGCTAACATGATTTAGTATGTTGCTAGCATGATTTAGCAGGTTGCTAGATCAATTTAACACGTTGGTAACATGAATTAGCATTTTGCTAACATGATTTATCGCACGGTTAACATTATTTAGCACATTGCTAGCACGATTTAACATTTTTCTATAATGAATTAACAGGTTGAATTATTATAATTAATTAGCATATTGCTAGCATGTTTTAACATGCTGCTAACATGATTTAGTATGTTGCTAGCATGATTTAGCAGGTTGCTAAATCAATTTAACACATTGGTAACATGATTTAGCATGTTGGTAGCAAGTTTTTCCACATTGTTAACACGAATTAACATGTTTTAACCAACAGATAACATTAATTAGCATGCTTTAACACTTTATTAGCATTAATTAACATATTGCTAGCATGTTTTATCATGCTGCTAACACGAAATAGCATGTTGCTATCATTTTTTTAACATTGCTAACATGTGTAAGCATTTTGCTTGCATGAATTTGCATGTTTTAAAACTTTGGTAGCATGAATTAACATGCTGATAACATGTTTTAGCTAGCTTTGCTAGTATGAATTTTCATGTTGCTAGCACATTGCTAGGATGATTTAACACTTTGCTAACAGTAATTAACATGTTGTTGGCATGCTTACCACATTGCTAGCATGATTTATCACTTTGCTAACAGTAATTAGTATGTTGTTAGCATGTTTTAACACACTGCTAACATAAATTAGCATGCTTTAATAATAATAATAATAAAACTAGATTATAAGATTTGTAGACAAACTTTGATGTTGGCTTGACAAAACAGCTGTAAGATTGAAGGTTTTACTCCGAGAAAGTAAAAAAATACTAACACGTACACGTTTTAACATGTTGCTAGTATGATTAGCATGTTACTAACACGTTTTAAGATGTTGCTAGTATGATTAGCATGTTACTAACACGTTTCAACATGTTGCTAGTATGATTAGCATGTTACTAACACGTTTCAACATGTTGCTAGTATGATTAGCATGTTACTAACACATTTTAAGATGTTGCTAGTATGATTAGCATGTTACTAACACGTTTTAACAAATTGCTAACATGAATTAGCAAATTGCTAACACGATTTAACACATTTTTACTATGATTTAACATGTTGCTACCATGGATTAGCATTTTGTTTACATTAATTAACATATCGTTAACATGGTTTAGCCTATTGCTAGCATGAATTAAAATGTTGCAAACATGATTTAACAAATTGTTAACATGAATTAGCAAATTGCTAACACGATTTAACACATTTTTACTATGATTTAACATGTTGCTACCATGGATTAGCATGTTGTTTACATGAATTAACATATCGCTAACATGGTTTAGCCTATTGCTAGCATGAATTAAAATGTTGCAGACATGATTTAACGAATTGCTAACATGAATTAGCATGTCGCAAACATGTTGTATCACATTTCTAACATGATTAACATGTTGTTAGCATGATTTACTACGTTTCTCAATTGAACGTAGTAAAGTGTCTGATATACAACGTTTACTATTAGACATCTTAAAGGTACAGTAGCAAAAATAACCAGTTGAATTCAAAAACCTGTTGAATTCTTTGAGACAAAAAGACACTGACCTTGTTGATCCAGAACAACATGGCGTCCTCCATGTCGAAAGGAAGCTCTTTAGAGGCGCAGAAGGTGGAGAAGCGCTTGACACTTGCCACAACTCTCTCGACAGCCATCATCTCCACCGTGTACGCCATCATCAGAGCGTCTATCAGCGGTATATGAGAACTCTAGACACACACACACACACACACAAAACAAAAGAATAAATAACATGAGAAAACGACTACATTCACAACAATACATTCTGTGTACAGAAATCTAGCATGCTGTACACATCGGCATACTGATAGTACAATAGTGTAAGCATGAGTGGTATGCCATTCCAATCATACTGTAAGAAAGAGAGAACAGTTTACATAATCCCTCAACAAGATGGAAGACAGATTCAGCCATATAAGGAGAACATCAGTGTCTCAAACACACGCCTGACAGAACACAGCGTCACGGTGCAAGTGTTTGTAAAGAGACCAGAACAGAAAGTCCACTGCCTCGGTTTAGTGATGGGAAAGAAGTCTGCGTGTCTGTGGTGGAGGGAGTTCATCCAGAAACACACTCTACACACACAAACCTCAGAGCTCAAAGGGCGATTTGATCAAAATTCAATCAAGATGTCTTATTTTCCTGATAACTTTACATTTTTCATTTACATTTTTCATCATTTAGCAGACGCTTTTATCCAAAGCGACTTACAAGGGGAGCAATTAGGGGTTAGGTGTCTTGCTCAAGGGCACTTTAGTCATGGTATCAAAGGTGGAGAGAGTGCTGTTTATTCACAATCCCCACCTTCAATTCCTGCCGGCGTGGGAATCGAACCAGCAACCTTCTGATTACAAGCCCGACTACCCCTAACTACTATACTATAGTATAGTAGTTATAGTATATAGGTATAGTACGACTACTATAACTGCTACAAACATGTCAATACGAGAAGAAAGCCCGTGCTAATGTCCACCATAGTGCCTCTTTTGGCAATAGTGAGAATGCGCAAGTACTTGTAATCATGTTCTGAGGCAATGATGCATTAAATCAAACATTTACATACTTGCATTACTTGATTATTGCTGACTAGTAATTGAAATAAATTATTTTTTTTTAAATGTCAACTTAAAGCTTGGGTTCTATAAACACTTTCTGTTGTGCTGGTTGAAACTCTCTTCACATCCTCATTGCAATTAATGATAGAAGTGCTCTAAATATGTACATATATTTTCAGTGAACGCAAAAATGTCTGTCCAATCATTGCATGCAGTCAAAAAAATAATAAATGTCCATCCAATTATTGCATTCAGTCCAAATGCAACGCAAACAAACAGCAACTCCTGAACCAAATCTACGAGCTTATGGTGCGTTCACAACATTTTGTAACTGTAATTAATTACGTGACGTTCTACCCGGAGCGGTTCACATCCTCAGACACATCAACAAAGTCCACTACACACGTACACAGGTGTTTTTAATACATTTGTTTAATAAAAAAAAAAAAAAGAGTCCACATGTAAACGTACACATTTTATCCAAAGCGACTTACAAGTGCGGCTTAGTCATGGTATCGAAGGTGGAGTGAGTGCTGTTCATTCACAATCCCCACTTTCAATTCCTGCCGGCGTGGGAATCGAACCAACAACCTTCAGGTTACAAGCCCGACTCCCTCACCATTAGGCCACGACTACCCTCACATTATGGAGTGCAGGTGTTGATATAACCCTAAATGTAAAGCCACGTTGGCCAATCAGCAGCTTGGAAAAAAGGGTTATTACCGGTTCCGGTAATAACATCACAAGCCAAAATCTCCAGCCAAACCGCATAGAAAAATTTGTGATTTTGAAAATACCTGTGTTCATGTGAACAGGGCCTAAGTTTAAGAGTTTAAGTTCATTATTATTATTATTATAATGTTATGTGCTTTGAGGAACGAGTAATTTAACGCCGTCTCTCGTCTCGTGACGCTTTGCAGACTGTGCTGTTTGCGTTCATGTGTTTTAGAGGAGGTGTGGCTTTGGAGACGCTCTGAGGGAGACGGAGGGAGACGCTCAAAGCTAACTTGCTATTGCTAGCCTCTCAGAAATTGCCTACCCCACCTTTAAAAAAACGTAAACAAAAACTAAAATTGTTGACATTGCAATAGACTGAAATAAATACAGTGGTTTTAGAATTAGAATTAGGCAAATAAAATGTTGGCAATTTCATTTTTCTTGTTTTTTTTTTTTTTTTAGTGGTCATCTCATAAATATAAATCATTCTGTAAGTTAGTGATGGAAACTAAACGAAAGAGACTTTGTGTTTGGGTGCATGTTTGTCCATTAGAGAAACACTATGGATGTTTCCATTGACCTACAAACACACACACACACACACACACACACACACACACACACGTCTGGCCACGGTCCCCCAGCAGGTTTTGAGCAGATGGTCATACTGTGCCTTGGTTCTGTCCTCAAATACACCTCTCCAAATCTCTCTCTCTCTCTCACTCTCTCACACTCACACACACACACACACACACACACACACACACACACACCACACAGCGCGCGCACAGATCCACAATAGAGCGCAGCAGTGGCCACTCACTTTTGAGTACTGGATTAGGAAGCATTTTTCCCATTTTATTTTCTCTATAGTGATTTCAAATATTCTGCAGTAAAGAGTTGAAAGTCATGAACTAAACCAAGTCAATCTGAGATTAAAACATGAAACTCGAATAATTTTAATTTTATGTTATAAAATCGTAGTAATTGATTATAAGACATATACATTACATTATATATATATATATATATATATATATATATACATATACATTTACATATATATGTACACTATTATTAATATTTTATATATAACATGTTATGCGGTGCAGTGATTTTGACCATAGTAAATGAAATAAATAAATAAATATAATATATATATATATATACACACACACATACATATACATGCATATATATCCATGTAAACATATGTAAATAAATATAAATGTATACCGATTTATACTGTATGTTTATTTTTTTTTAAATGTAATAACTCTATTTTATTATAATATAATAAACTACCTATATATATATATATATATTATATATATATATATATATATATATATATATAATTTTTTTAATATTTATTTATTTATTTATTTATATGAAAATCACTCTGACTTTTTGCTTCTACACAGGCCTCAAGGTTTGTTTTAAGATTTAACATTATTGTTAAAAATCAGCTTTGCTATGGGTAAAACTAATGGGATTTTTACCTCTGTTGCGCTCTATTAGACACACACTTTAACACAAGCCCCAAACACTGTACTATTTTCAGGTAAGAAGTCAAAAGGTCACACCATCCTAATCGGGGTGGACGAGAGGTCGTCGTGGGAAACAGGCGTGTCGTCTGGTTCTCTCACATATATCCCTCGTCGTGCGAGCGTTTGAATGACGGCCTGATGGGAGGTGAGCGCAGACGCTTGTTCGCCCTTCAGGAGGAGCCCACAAACCCTACAGTAGAGCTCCGAGGACAGCAGAAGCGATAAAACCGGGGGCTTTATGTGCTCAACGCAGTACTGATCCGTGTAGAACGGGTCTCGCAGGTCAGTCGGGATGTGCTCTGACAGAGAAAAACAAAGAGAAAGAGCTCGTTTTATACACAAAAATACAGAATTATGACAACCTGTACTGATTGTACCAAATCAATATAAACACTAATGACAACAACATATTTTAATATAATATTACAATTATAATATTATAAATCCACAAATAAACATTTTCATTTTTATTTGAAATTAAGCAAACATTACCTGAAAAAAATTAAATATAACACAATACATATGTCTTTAGTATTTCAGGCTTCATTTCTCATTTTATTTAAGTTGAAGTACTAAAGTAAAAAAAAAAAAAAAAAAAAAAAAAAAACTTAAAAACTATAACAAAAACTAATAAAAAAAATATGACAAAACACAACAAAATGACTAAAACTTTAAAATGAAAATAAAAATATTAAATATTAAAAATATATAAAACTACTTATAAAATAAAATATATTAAAATCTACAATAGTATACTATATATATATATATAAATAAAATTTGAGTAAAAATGAGAAAAAACATAATAATTATAATAATATATCAAATAAAATGCATTTTATAAATATATAAAATTAATTTAGAGGAACATTTAAAAAAATTCTAATATATATATAATTTATTTATTTGATATATTTTTATAATTATTATTATATTTTATAATACATACAATTATAAAATAATTATTATAGTACATCAAAATATATTGTTAAAATCAATCATTTTAATGGTCCTAAAATATGCTTCATTTTCTATGCAAAATATAATTAATTTTTTGTGGTTTGTTTTAAATTTGGGTCAAATGTGACTGCCATCTCTTTCCTAACAATCAGTAAATTAGGAGGTGAATAGATGAATCAGATTGTAAGAACTATAGAAAGACGTATCATGAAGATGTCATGTCTCTCAGACAGAAAATGAAAGTGTCAGGCAGGTGATTTTGAGATTAGCCACTCATAGTCGCACGTCAAGGGCTAACGTCTCGCTAGCCGAATCAGACACAAGCAAATCGCAAACACTTCCACAGAGAGAGACGACATCAGGTGTCTCAATGTGATTTTGCATTCACGTCTTCGGCGCTAGGCTAATTATAGCTAACTGCTAAGCTAATGTTTATTTCATTTGCTCATGTATTTGACCTTGTTTGCTTGATTTAGCCATGAGAAGGAGCATGGTCAAGATGATAAGCAGCTTTAGTTAATGACGACAGTCCCGCAGGTGGAAAACGCTCACCGTTGAGTATCCATTAAAGTCCAAAATGCCACTTTTCCCTTTACAGTTTCCGTTTCTCTCTTATAGATTTGTTTTTATATATTTTCCCCCTCCACCAAGGGTCATTCTGAGGTTTCATTAAAGTAGGAGGTCAAAGGCCAACCAGTCAGATTAAAGTCTGAGGAAGATTAACAGCGGCGGACTGTCAAATAACCCCTGATAAGATGCGCGTGTGTGTTTGTGTGTGGGTATTTCCTACATTATGGGGACCAAATGTCCCCACAATGTAGGGACATACTACACAAGTATAGTAATACTAGTAAATTTTGATCTTGTGGCGACATTTTTTTGGTCCCCATGATGAAACAAGCGTATAAATCATACAGAATTATCTTTTTTGAAAATCCAAAATAGCAAAACATTTTCTGTGACGGGTAGGTTAAGGGTTGAGGTAGAGTAGGGGGACAGAATATACAGTTTGTACAGTATAAAAACCATTACGCCTATGGACTGTCCCCATAAACCATGAAAACACAACGTGTGTGTGTGTGTGTGTGTGTTTGTGTGTGGGTATTCCCTACATTATGGGGACCAAATGTCCCCACAATGTAGGGACATACTACCCAAGTACAGTAATACTAGTCAATTTTGATCTTGTGGCGACATTTTTTCGGTCCCCATGAGGAAAAAAAGCTTATAAATCATACAGAATTATCTTTTTTGAAAATCTAAAATAGCAAAACATTTTCTGTGATGGGTAGGTTTAGGGGTAGTGGTAGTGTAGGGGGACAGAATGTACAGTTTCTACAGTAGAAAAACCATTACGCCTATGGAATGACCCCATAAAACATGAAAACATAACGTGTGTGTGTGTGTGTTTGTGTGTGTGCGCGCACATTTGCAAGTGACATCCGACATACACAACGTTGAACGCCCATTCACACCAAAGACGATAACTATAATGATAACGATAAATATAGAGTTCTAAAAATCATTCTAAATATAAAACAATAGCAAAATTCACAACACAACAAAAAAAATAACAGCACAAGAGGAATGATCTCACTGGAATCGCTTTCAGAGCAATTTTAAAAACATTGACAGCCAATAAGAATCCATCCTGCTTTAAAGAGCTCAAGCATTTAAAGCGACAGACAACAAAACAGCAGCGTGTGTTTGGAATAAACCGAATGATGCTAATATCGTTATACGGCCTTAAGACCGCATCCTAATAAAGCTCCGGAGGGCCGTTTGATGGATGGGAATGTGTGAGATCAGTTTTGAGGGTGTGGAAAGAGACTGAAGGATCCATTTGAAAACAAGCTGGAAAATTGGATTTGCCACTATGAAATTCAAATCAAGTCAGATTTATTTGCATAACACTTCCCAATACGCAGCTTTACACAAAGTCTGTTATGTCAATGAAGCCTTGGTGTTTCACCTTAGAGCAAGTTCTTGGGCTATAAAACTTTAATACTAGTGATCCTCTGGATTTAAGATATTGTGTATTGTATTTATAGTGTTGTGTAGCACATATATGATTTAGGCACGCATCTGAGTGTTCAAAGGCAATTGACCATTCGCACTTTTGCTATGTCCGTGCGCTCTCACGCCACACATCATGTTCTTTTACCAAACACACATTTCATCTCCTAAACTGGCTGTTTGCAATGTAGATAGATAATCCTTGATATCCCAGAATATTTAAAAAAATAAATAAATAAATAAAAAAATTATATATATTATATATATATATATATATATACACACACACATACACAACTATACAAAAATATATTATAACAAATATAAATACATTTTTTATTCTATAATATTAACATAATATTAAATAAAAATCTATACACAATCGTTTCCGGTGTGTGTGCGCACTACTTCTCATTAATAAATAAAGGCTGACAGTCAGAAATGGGTCACACACACGGAGGGTTTCCCTCACGATGACATCTGACCACACCTTCCACGCTGGACAAAAAGCTTAAGAGCAAAACATCACATCAAATGCTCTTTATCTCTGTTTGAGCTGAAGAGGCAGGTTCAGGTTTCAGACCCTGAAAGTCTCTGAGAAAGGACAATCAGTCAAATACTATAACTCAACATTATTCTGGAACATTACGAGAGCATGCAGCAACTGAACATTAACATTCACATTTGTTAATTTAAAAGATATATCTGCACAATGTAAAAGCATGGCATTTCGAAGATAGACCATTGAAAACATGAGGTCTCTGAGGGTGCTTAATTTACATACGGCTCCCTCATTCATATGCAGATCAATATGGATCTATAAGTAATAATGACAAGGTTCGTTTCAAAGGAGAGTTACTGAAATTATCTCTATAATTCTATACCTATATAATATCCATTTAAAGGGTTAGTTCACCCAAAAATGAACATTCAGTCATTAATTCCTCTCCCTCATGTCGCTCTACACCCATAAGACCTTCATTCATCTTCAGAATCTGCCAAAGTCACATGAACTATTAAAACTTCGAAAAACTCATGACGTAACGAAGCCTCGTTTACTGAAATCACGTGACTTTGGCGCTCCGAACCACTGATTCGACACAAAAGAAGCTTCATGAATCAGTGTTTTGAAGTCGTCCATCACTAGTTATTGTTGAATAAAGTCTTTATTTTGGGTTTTTTTGGCGCATATAATTTTTTGATATTAACGTTGAACCACCGTGCTCACATGAACTGTTTTAGTATCTTTCTGGGCAGCTGAAAGTGTTCATTATCTTGCTGTCAATAGAAGAATCACCGAGTCATCTGTGATCTTAATCTGTGGGATACTTTATTGTTGCTGACCATCTCCAACCCTTTATGACCACTGTGTATCGTGTTCAGATGGATACTTCTAGCAGGATAACAACCTCAAATCATATCAAACTGGTTTCTTGAACATGACAATGAGTCCTGAAACTGACTCCACAGTCACCAGATCTCCACAGAGCAGCTTTGGGATGTGGAGGAATCGGAAACTCACACCACGGATGTGCAGCTGATGAACCCGCAGCGACTGTGTGACAATATACCGAAATCTCTGAGGTCTCTGAGAGGGTTTCCAGCACCTTGTTATGCCATGAAGAATTAAAGCTGTTCTGAAGGCAAAAGGTGGTCCACTGTATATAAAGTGGCCAGTGAGTGTATCGCCAAATATATTACTATATAACTCTATTACATTAAGACATAACAACCATTAAAATCACGATTTTCTGTAAAGCTGCTTTTAAACGATGCGTGTTGCGAAAAGCACTAAATATGTAAATTTGACTTGACATTCAAATCATATAGCCACGATATCACCTATTGGTCATAAAATGCAAAGGTTATCGTATCAGCATTTGCATCGGTTATTTTTACCTTTAATCTAAGTTGAGATGAATGTTTTTTGTTCTGAAGAAATGCCCAGATTTATGAGACCTCCAGTTACTAACCATCATTTAGCGTCACTTAGGGATATGAACACGCCATATGTACGGTCACACACCGGTGCTCTCCCACAATCACACACAGCTATTTCGGTCTGTAGGCTTTGTGATGTAACACTGCGTTATTTTTGTCCCCCGATTAAACTCAAGACACCCTGCTAGAAGAAAACACACACCATCATCATCATCATCACCTTCAAATCCAGTGTGTTTCACATGCACAAATGTTCTTGAGTACATTAATACTTTAGTTACATCAGATGCCGGAAATGTTATGAACAGCAGCTACTGTTTCATCTTGGGATGCCCATCCCGAGGTAACCAGCGACTACGCCAGCTCTACTTTAGATCCAGCCTCTCACAAAGACTTGAAGAAGAAGAGATGATGCCAACCCCTGCGAGGACTTCAGATGATGCCAACTCTGAATCAGTTTGCACCACTGCCAAATTTTCTATATACTGTAATCATTATGTTCACAATTTGTCACAATTACTATAATGAGATCATGGTTTCTGCCTGAACGAATACATGATTGTAACACAGTTCTAAAGAACGGGAAGAAGGAGGCGGGAAGAAGGCGGAGGGAACCGGCGAACGTTCGACGTAATTTTAATAAATAAATAAACAAACAATAAAATGAAAGTAAAATGCCACACAAACACAACATAAAGTCCTTCACTGTCGTCGCTCCTCTTTCATGCTACCGGAGTTCCTCCGTGAGAGGAATGTTCCCTCGAGCCGTTGATGTTTAGGGATGCACGAGATCAGTATCGGCTGATATATGTTTATTTTTAATGTTATCTTTGACGGACGGCCCGATAAGAAAATTTGCCTGATAAACTAAAGTCGATATACCATAATGGACTATTTCCTTCAGCTGAGGCACTTCAGAAGTGCACTGTTCACCACGATGGTTTTGAATTGCTTGAAATATGATTGGAGTCGTACAGAAAATAGACTTCAGTGCAACATATGCAGTGCAAATCTGGCGAATAGGTTACATAACATTATAATGATATAATATGGCATCATTATAATTGTGCTCTTGGGAGATGGCTTTTAATGGTGAGACTTTTGTTTTTGTAATGAGGCTTTCAAAAATTTGGATTTAGATTTATAGGCCAATATATTGGTTATCGGCTTTCAAATATAAAGAATTATCGGTTATTGGTATTGGACAAAATTTTCATATCGGTACATGCCTAATGATGTTAACTAACTACAAATACAATGAGCTTCTTCCCAGGTTGGTGACATCACAAACCCCAAAATTTACATAAACCCCGCCCCAGAGAACATGCAACAAAGGGGGCGGGGTCATGTTGGGCTGCTTTAGAGAAGAGGAAGAGTTGTTGTAGTCGAGTGTTGTTGATGTGTCATTTTACGCCGGACTGCTTCACAAACGAGGGTTTATTCAAGGAAAAAAGATGAACATGACGACACATGCTAGTGACGAGTTGATCAACTCCACAGCAACGACATCAATTTATCCACTAACCGTTCAGAAATGTCTAAAAGTTGGAACTTCTTCCTGAGTCTCTCCATCAGTGTCGACTCCGGTTTGAACAATGTAAGGATGAACACCGTCTGCGTGAGATTCTCCAGCTTTGTTGTTGTTGAGCTGTTAAAGCTCCGCCCTCTTCTGGAAAAGGGGCGGGAGCAGCAGCTCATTTGCATTTAAAGTGACACACACAAAAACGGCGTGTTTTTGTTCCTCACATCCAAATAGAGGCAAATTTGACACTATAAAAAATGATCTGTGGGGGATTTTGAGCTGAAACTTCAGACACATTCTGGAGACACCAGAGACTGATATTACATCTTGTGAAAGGGGCATAATAGATCCCCTTTAAAGAGAACTTTACATTGAAAATCCAGCTGATAAGTGCTCATTGTCACAGCTGCAAACATGACAGTTTTCTTCTTCCATAAGGGGGTTTGCCATCACGACGGCTTTGTTTAGAGGCAGACCATTACAGAACCCAACCCACGCGTCTCCCAGAAATCCAGTACAATTCAACGAATCAGATGGCGACTCCAAAATGTTTCCCATTTTGTGTGCCTCACGCATCAGACGTTCAGCCAACGGTCCGTCTGAGACTAAACTGCTCTGAGAGACACTTTATAAGCATTCCACAATTTCATTCAATACAAACTATCATAACATATAGACAGAAAAACTGAAATAAAAGGTCTTCACGACAACCCATCAAAATTAAAGTTTGAAGAAATTATGACAGAAATATATTAGCACTGTACAGTAGAACTTTATTTTCTTAGGTAATACCATGATCGTTCTTCCATGTTTTACTTTTAAAAGTAAAACATAAATGCGGAACAATTAAAACAGACAAAGAAAGTAATTTAGCAGGGTGCCATTCCTGTAAAAATTGAATTTTGAAATAAAACGCAATTTCATAGGGCCCTAATTCACGCATCATGTCGCAATAATTTATTCCAAAGGTTCGGCTCAACTCAGAGCACTGGGAGAGTGTCCGGTCCTTTCCAAACCTCTGGTCAGAGTGGAGCCGTGGTCACTGAGGACTCCGAGAACTGCTGACTAAGAAGCTACACACACACACACACACACACACTTCTGCCACATCAGAACTATTTCCGCCATGCCAGTGACTATATATCTCTGCCAGCATCCAGAGCAAGCAGTTCAATAGAAGTCACTGGTCAAACAACAGTGACTGTGTTGTGCCCAGAATGCAGTGTCCAGCACAAAGAATGGTATTTCTATGATTTTGGGGAACCTATAAATATCATAATCACTTTTTGTAAGGAGGGATCGCAGAAAGAAGATGCACTTACCCTCACCGTACGCTTTGGCGAACAACCAGCGGAGGTTAGCTTCTATCTTTGCTCGGGCCGAGTCGTACATTTCCAACGGCACGATTTCAAGTCCTCCCTCAGCCGAATCCGCTCTTCTCGGGCCACCGTCCCCACCTGCGAACGCACCGACGTCCATCCTAAACACACAAGAGGCATTGAAAACATCTTAAACAATTTACACACACAAAAATTAATTTACAGTGTGGCCATGCTGCTCTTTTTTACATATGATAAAAATGGTAAAGCGTGCGCAAAATTAATTACTTAATTTTTTATTCTATTCCTCGTGAAGTAATCATATGGCTTTAGACGATTTTGAAATATTGAAAGTAGCATATGCACAACTTTTATGAGTTATGATCTTTTTTTTAGAACTTGAGAGTAATGGTCACTATTCCAGTTAATCCAGTTAAACACAAAAACAAAAGTTCTGTTGCTTGTTTTTTGTTTGTTTAGCTAATGAACTAGTAAAAAAAAAAAAAAAATTCTACACACATTTATATACACATTCATATTTACTTCTAGGAAAAAAGACCCAAATATTCATGAGCCATCCTGCACTCAGGGGCATATACACATTTTCCTCCAATAAAATGCTTTCCAGATATTATCACCAGTATTAGTCAGTGCCGTTATATTCCATACCTTATATTTTAATCATCACTCATTGTTTTATACATGTTACTATTTTTATATTTTCGCTAGTTATTCTACTTGTACTTATAAATATATATATATAGATTTTATATATATATATATATATATATATATATATATATATATAAACACATACATTATATATGTGTGTGTGTGTGTATATATACACATATATACATACATACATATAAACATATATATATGTGTGTGTGTGTGTGTATA
>CM074294.1:17848209-17933209 GCA_037194245.1 Opsariichthys bidens | reverse complement strand
GGCAGTTTGATTGACAGGCGATCCGACCAATCACAACCCCGAATCCGTCATTTTGTCCGACAAAGCAGGAGTTAGTAGATTAACGTTGGTGAACTTGAACGTCTTTCCGCGCTTGAAACAACATTCCTTCTTATGTTCATTCTCGTTTATTTGATGCTATAAATGAACTAGTATGAAGAGATGATCTGTCACGACACATTAAAGACACACTAGACGCTATTTATAGTTTAAACTTCTTTAAAAAATTACGATATATTAAATATGAAACTGTTTCATATGTCTGTCGACGCGTTGTCAGTGTCCTCTTTGCTCCGTGATGTATTTTTCACAACGTGAGAACATGATGTGTGGCATGAGAGCGGACATAGGAACAGTAGCTAAAGGGGGCGGGTCTTTGCGAACGGTTATTTGACAGTCTAAGCAACTACCACTTTCAAGCTCCAGAAAGGTAAAGATAAGTAATTAAAGTAATCTTTAAGTGACTTCAGTGGTTTAATCTTAATTTTATGAATATGCGCGTTCACTGTGTTGACGCGAGACCGGACATTGTTACGTGAATGCGTGTCGTAGTTTAATATTTTAAGGGTGAGTAATTAATGACAATTTTAATTTTTGGTTGAACTAACCCGTCCACAGACCATCAACAAACATGTACATCAATTAATCAGACACTTGCGGTTCACTGCACGAGTTTCATCGATTAGAGTCACTTCAATCGATTAAACAGCGTCACACAGGGACAGAGTCACTGTAACCAAAAGTTATTTGAATGAATTAGCCATTCTTAATATGTGCAGTGCAGCCTGGGAAACGAAGAACCACACAAATGAGCCTGTTATTATTTTATATAATCGTGCAGATGTAATTTTAGGTCCATGTTTTAGTGCACTTTCCCAGGATGTAAATGGAGGGTTGCAGGTGAATCAAGCCTTTAAATAGCAGACGGAGGTGAAGCAGTGAAAAATTAATTCAGTGAATGTTCCACTTGAATCTGGGAAAAGCATTTACACTCGTCCATCCAGAGATGCGTTCAGGTCATCTTTTTAAAAATATCCACAGCCAGCGAGTGAGAAGCTGAAACCTACTACAGCTATTTGAAATATTAATATTATAGTCACATAAGAATGTTTTATTGAATCACATTTTAAGATATATTGCAGTAGAAAATTGTAATATTTCGCAAAAAAAAAAATCAAATTAAATTAATTTTGAACAGTAGTGTATATAAGAAATAGTAAGTCACATGACTATTTTGAACGCAAATCAAGTCTGACGAGGCATAGTAAAAGTAACGTCACCGAACGGTGTCCTTTATTGTGTCAAGAAAAGGTACTTTACAAAAACCATTGAACAAAATACTTTTTTCTCCAAACTACAAATCTGTCTTTTTTTTATGTCATTAGAACATTTGACTTGCATTTATAAAACGTAAAAAGTCTGGACAGCAACAATCACGTCTCATGGGCACCAATGTGACACTGCGACACTAACACATCTGTCTTGTTCCTCACTCACACACACAAACACTCATCTACACGTCTTAAAATATGTCCTACGTGTCTACAGCAGGCAATAAATAACAGTGATTGCTACACTACATACAGAAAAGCTCCCCAAAACACCTAAAGCGAGGTACCGTGGGAAAAAGATTTGGGTTCTCAATGAACTCAGAACAGTGCCTACAGACAATACTCGGTAAAATAGCATAAATCAGTCATAATTCTCTCTCTTATGTAAAAACATAAACAAACGTGTGTCGAGGGATGCCAGAGTGTATGTGTGCGTGTATGCGTCCACTTGAATACATCCAATATTACAATATTAAGACTCTTTTTTCTACTTTTTTTTGTTCACAGAAAACTAACAGTTTGGTAAAAAAGGACCATATAAAATCTAATTAATACTGAAATTAATTAAAGAAAACAACCAAAATTTTCTGGCAGCATCACAACATTCAAAATTATTTTCAGAACAGTTAATAGTCAAAATAAAAATAAAATACAGTATAAATTAAAAAAAAAAAAAAAGATCTCTTAAATCTGTAGTCCAAAACGCATTTAAATAAATACAAAAAAAATAATAAAAATGGTTCTTAGCATACAAAAAATCATTAATATAAAATCATTTAAAGAGTCTATTCAGTCTAGCATCTTGATGCCAAAGCCCCGCCTACTTGAAGGCCTCTGGTATATGGTTCATTTGCATATTGGTGGGTGGGCTTGAGATGCCCTCTGACCAATCGGACAAGTTGGAATGTGGAGACGAGCTTGACCATTGGTCAGGAGAGCCAGGAGAGGGCGTGAGGAAAGGGTGGTCAGAAACCTGCGGCTGGTGACTGGGCGTGTTGTCCATGGGGTTGGAATAACTATGTTGAGAAGGCGGAGTCAGAAACTGCGTGCTAGAAATGGGAGGAGCCATGCGCTGGCTCTCCTGCGGTAGGATGGTCTGGATAGGGGCGTGTCCTGAGCCAGACTGAAGATCCAGCCCACTCAGGTCACCTAGGAAGTGATGAGAGAGGGCGTGGCCAGAGGAGACGCTGTTTTGGTGCTGCATGGGCGGCATATTCTGGTGGGCGTGGTTGGGAATCATGTGCGACGCCGCGCTGAGGTGGCTAGTTTGCATCGTAGGATAGCCCATGACCTGTGGCATACTGGTGGGAGGGAGCATTGTGGGTATCAGCTGGGTGTAGCCTGCCTGCTGTTGTTGCTGTTGCACCCTTTGCAGCCAATCGCATGCCCCCGTTTGAGCTCCACCTCCATTGTTAGCAACTGGCATATGGGATAAGCGTGGAGGGGCGGAGTCGAATGGCTTCCCTATACTCTGAAGAGCTCCGCCCATGTGAGAATCAGCCAATCCTTGGAGTTGATTCAAAGTGATGGGTGGGGACTGTTGAAAGGGTGACGTCATCATAGGTGGGGAGGAGACGTCCGACAGGTAACCGTGGGGCGACTCCAGCGAATCGACAGGCGAGAGGACGCCCACTTCCATCATCCCTCCGTTTTTGCCCTCTCCGCTCTTTTTCTTTTTCATTCTCATGTCTTTTCCACCGTCCTTCCCTCCTCCCACACCTTTACCTCCCGGTTTCCTCGCCTTCTTGGCCGCGTTGTTGTTGGTGCTGCCCGGGCTGGGTTTGATGCCCAGGTACGTGTTGGGCGAGCAGAGAGGGGGCGATAAAGGCAGCGGAGGACTCCGGACCAGGTTGTAGTCTTCTAACAGACGGACGATGTCGTGATGCATGCGCTCTTGTGCGATGTCACGTGGAAGCTGATCTAAGTGATCTGCAATGTCACGGTTGGCCAAGTGATCAAGAAGGACTTTAGCGGTCTCGTAACTGCCCTCACGAGCGGCCAGGAAAAGTGGCGTCTCCTCCTACAAAGCAAGGTTATCATCATTAACTTTTTTGTTAATTGACATATAAAGCTGAAATAAGTTATAAATATAAGAGGAAAAACTTACACTCAACAAAAATAGACACATTTAAAGTAAAATTAAAATAACTGAAAGTTAAACAAAAAAAACTTAACTAAAAATGAAAATAAAAATTAAATTACAAATAAATATTAATACTTAAAGCAAAAACCTAATAAAATGCACAAAATAAAAAAGAAAATTGAAAATAAAAGCTAATATAAACTAACTACATACATATATATATATATATATATATATATATATATATATAAACTAACTTGTATACATACATATATATATATATAACACTGCTACAAAAACACATAAAGCATTGCATTTTTAATCTGGAACAAATATTTTAATATTGATGCTGACTTCAGAAACCCACCTTGTTATTCTGTAGGTCTTTATTCGCTCCATTCTTCAGAAGAACGACAGCGGCGTCCACGTTATTAACCGCAGCCGCCCAGTGAAGAGCAGACTTACCTACAGAAACATAAAAACATTGAGTGGACACATCCATGCCTCTTCAAAATAAGACCGAAGAAAAGTTTTTTTGAGAGATTTGGTTGAGCTTATAATGTTTGACCATACCAGAATCATCAACAGCGTTCGGATCAGCATGGCAGTTAATGAGCTCTTCCACCATCCCCTCGACAGCCAATCGGGTGGCCAGGATCAGCGGAGTCGTTCCGTCATGCATGCGGGCGTCCAGATCCGTCGCGCGGTTCCGAATTAGAATCTTTTACCAAACACAAAGCCATGTTTTAACAATATTCAGCAACCAAGAGCATCTAGAGAACATCAAATCACAACTTATAAATACAAAATATACAAAAAACTCAATATTATGATGTCATTTTATATAATATTTTTAAATACACATTTAATATATTATTAAATTGTATTATGAATGTCACCAATGAAAAGACATTAGTTAGCAGATAGATGGAAAAAAAATAATATATATAAAATTATATATACATATATATAAGATCGATAACTACTATATATATTATATTCTATATTTTTATATTTTTCATTTTTAGTACTTTTGCTATGTGCTGTTGTTATTTATATTCATTTCAGCTTTCATTTATATTTCAGTTTTAGTCATTTTAGTACTTTGACAAACTTATTGCAGTTAGTCGCAAAGGCAACATTTTTAATTTTCATTTAAGTTTAAATTTTCCATCTATTATTACTATTTAACTTTCAGTTTTATTTCAATTACCAAAAAAATTATATTATTATAAGTAAATATGATATTATTATTAAAAACAAAATAACCAAACCATTTTTTAAATACATATATTATTATTATTATTAATATTTTGAATTGTTACCATATCTTTAATCATACAGCTTTCACACATAATTTAGTTTAAACCACCTGAATCATAATTAGCTGAATATAATCAGTATATTTGTTTTTCACCTGGAATACACCCTGCGCATCAGCAGCGACGGCAGCATGGAGAGGCGTGCGGCCCATGTTATCCTGGACATTAGCGTCAGCGCACGACTCCAGCAGGCGTTTGGCCGCGTCCGAGCGGGCGTAGCGGGCAGCCAGGTGCAGCGCGGTCTCGCCCGTCCGGTCCGTCTGATTGTGCAGGTTGGCACCATGGTAGATGAAGTCCGTGATGACATCAGTGGACGGATCGTCTTCTCCCTCGCCGTTTTCGTTCTCAACACCGCCGCCACTGCACGACGCAATCATCAGCGGAGTGAAGCCGTCTACGAGGGAGACCAACGAGAGTTTTAAAGAAAAGTCCAGAGTTTACATCAGTAACATCATGCTAAATGTCCAAGCGCTCACCAGGCCCGCGGACGTTGACGTCCATGCAGTCGTTCTCGATCTCGCCCTGCGGTGGCGTCGGAGCCATAGAGTTCAAACGCAAGTCAGCGGCATCCAGGTGCTGCTGCGTCCACTGGCGGTGATCCAGCTGTCCAGTCATGTCCAGAATGGACTGCTCCTCAAACTACACACAAACACACAGAGTTACACATCCATTTGGGATTGGATATAACTTTACAGAGAGAGTGGATCTTTTAAAAGCAAGCACACTCACCCGGAATCGTTTAGCGGTGTCGTCTTCTGCCCATTCGCTCAGTTGTTCATCCATCAGAGAGCTGTCCGAGTGTTTCAGAGGCCTGATGGGATACAAAGTTGAATGTTATCACTGATGGGACTGATAAACGTGGAAAACGGTTACGTGATGTATGTTTTTGTGGACTTTGGGGCAAAAATATATGACACTGTTGCTTTAATTATTGTATATTTATTATACCTTAAATCTACATTTTATATATTATTAAACTGTATTGTAAATATCACACTTTGTTAATGAAAGCTAGGATGAAAAATTATCGTCAACGACCTTTTTTCCATGACTAAGACGATGATGAGACACCGAGGTCATGAATAACTGTATAGTCAATAACTGTGAATATATCAACAACACGGATGTTTGCTAAAATGTAGTTAAAATGGTAAAAAAGTAAAAAACTTTACCGAAATCTGTCTTTATTTTTGTCAGACTGCTGTGCAAGCCTCTAGAAGATTTCATGAAAATAATCGTTGATAATAATAATAATTATGATTATCAATTTAACCATAGTGCAGCATGATGAAAATGGTTTTCATTGACCAAAACTAGACATTTTTTAAGTGTACATTTGAATTTTTTTTAGTTTTAGTCATTTTAGTACTTGGTGACCAAAGAAACATTTTTAATTTGCGTTTAATCAAATTGTCGCACACTCACTTGAGTCCGACAGAGTCCTCTCCAACCGGTTCCCTTCGCTTCTTTTTAGGTTCGGAGACTTTAAATCCCTCCGGGAACCAAAGCTGCCCGTGTTCCCTCTTCCTCTTCCTGGAGACCACGACGCCCACCGCCGCCAGGGCCAAAACCGCCAGAGCAAGAAGCACCAGGAACATGGGATACATCTCCGGTTTATTTGAAGGTCCATCGTCACCTGTGCACAGACAGAGTTCATGATGTAATGAAGGCGTTTGAGCTTGAAAGAGTACGTTTCAGTGTTGTTATGGTTAATTAAAATTGAAAATAAAGCTGAAATAAAACAAAATATTACATGAAAAATATATTTTATATCACTTAGTTGCCGAGCAACATCTCTAATTTTCGTTTAAGTTCTAAAATGATAAAAAAATGGAAATGAAATGAAATGAAATTAAACAAATAGTAATATAAAAAACTAATAAAGAGTAGAAAAGCACATAAAGACTTGAAACTATGAAAAACTAAAAATAAAAACTAATAAATTTGTTTATTTACTTGGCAAATAAATAAAATACATTTAAACTGAAGTACTAAAATTACTAAAACTGAAATAAATAATAAATTAAATAAAAATATTTTTTTTAAAAACTAGTAAAATGATAAAAGAATGACTCAAATTTGAACTAAAATTATAAAATATTAGATGATTAACTAAAAAAAGAAGAAATATTCCATTGGCCACTTACTGAAATAAGCTTAAGTGGTGAAATGACTAAAACTAAAATAAAACTAAATTAAACCTAAATAGAAATATATAAACAAAAGCACACACACAAGAAGAAAAGCACATAGAAAAATTAATAAAACTAAAAATGAAAACTGAAGATAAAAAAAGGTATTAACATTTTAACAAATACTATAATAATACATAAATAATAGTAAAATAACTGTTTTGGGCCTAAATGTGTGTAACTCACTTGTAACGGCCTCGATGATGTAAGGGACATTGAGATTTCCGCTAGAGGCCAGCGCGCCGAGGAATGCGGCCACATCTGTCGCGCTCTGGAAACACTCGTCAGACTGCTGATAACACTGACGGTTGTCAATTTCGAGATAGACGATAGACCTGCGACACACAAACATTTTAAAAATAAATCATTTAATTGTTGCATTTGTTGCATTTTGTTATTTTGATTTAACAGTTAAAATCTCATTGGTTCCAATGTGAATCAATACACTCACCCTTTGATCTCCATTTGATCCAGTTCTCGTCGTAGGCGGGGCGTCATAAATGACGTCAGGCTCCTCCTGGCTCGCTGCAGCAGCTGGGCGGGGTCTGTCCAATCAGAACGTTTGTGTTTACTGAGCTCGTGCTCGTTGCCGTAGTACGGGAAAACGAGCGGCTCTCCGTTAGCGTCGCGGCGGAACACCACGTTCGTATGCAGCAGTCCGCTCAGCTCGCGGAGGAAAGATGAGGAACGGTTGCGAAGGTCATCGGGTGCGATGTGGACCACTAGTACCAGACTTCCCACGGCGAGTTTCTGAGGAACGTCATCGGCACAGTCGAGACCGTCCCATTCGCACTCGGCGTTATTACAGCCTTGATCGCAGTGACCATCCGCATAGTGATCCCTACAGTACTGATCGTACAGTGGACTGGAGGGAGAAGTTACAAATTAAATGTCAAATTTTCCATTGATTTCTCTGTATTCATTTTTGACTCACTTTTTAATATATTATTATTATTATTATATAAAAGTATTTTTCCATTAGGCTACACAGTTTTACAAAAGATTGTAAGATTGAAAATAAAGACTGTCAAAATAAGTATCAAAAATTAAATAAATAGAACCACAAAATAAATCAAAATGAAATAAAATAAGATAGAAATGGGCCCTTAACGAAAAAGCAATAAGAAAAAAAAAATTTAAAAAGCCAAAATAAAAATCAATACAATAAAACAAAAATAGATTTAAAAAAAATGGTAAAGATTGTCAAAATAAGTATCAAATTAAATAAATAGAAGCATAAAATAAGATGGAAATGGGTCCTTAATGATAAAGCAATAAGAATAAAATAACAAAAACAGCCAAAATTAAAAAAAAAAAATCAAAATTAAATAAAACAAATAGCAAAGATAAAAAGCAATAAAATAAAACAATAATAAAAATAATCAAAAATAAATTATGAAAATAAAATTGCAAAATAAGTATGATAAAATAAACAAATAGAACCGCAAAATAATATAAAATGAAGATAAAATAAGATAGAAATGGGTCATTGATGTTAAAGCCGTAAGAATAAAGTAATACAACACCAAAATAAAAAAAATATCAAAATAAAATAAATAATAATAAAAACAAATAAATAAATAAAACAAACTTCACTTACTTGCACTGCCCCTCCAGTCTTTGGCAGTCGAATCCATCATACAGGCAGCCAGCGTTGGCACACTGCTCATCACATTTTCCGTCGTTGAAGTACCTCCAACACTGCAGGGCAGCGCTACAGTTCTGCCACGGGTCGTCGAAATTCAGAGAGCAGTCGCCGCCGTCCCATCCGCACGCGTGATTGTTACACTGCGTATCGCAGATGGCATTTCCACCCCTGCCTTCGCACTGTGCGATTTCACATCTTATCTCCACCTCCGGGGGCGGGGCGATGTCCCGGCCCTGCCCCCGTTGAAGGAGTAGTCAAGGATGTGGCAAAGAAGTCCGTTGAAGTTGGCGGGGCAAGAACAGCGGTAGAAGGGAGCGTCATTGATCGGCTGGCAAGTGCCCCCGTTGTAGCAGGGGTTGGTGAGGCACGGCGAATCCATCCGTGTTTGGCACTCATGCCCGCTGAAGCCTGGCGGACAGAGACAGCGGGGACTCAGGTGGCCGGAGACACAGGTAGCACCATTGCGACAGCGCAGGGAGCCGCAGGACTGGGCGTCATATTCGCAGGAGGAGCCAGAGTAACCCTGAGAGAGAACGACTGATTAGAGAGCGTATTTAAAGGTGTAATAATAATGGAGAGGGGAGGGCTTTCTTAACAGCTCCAATAGTGTTTATGTGGTGTTAAGAAAGATCAAATCACAGCATTAGCCTTCAAGATGTGAGTTTTTACTCACCGGCTGACACTTGCAGATGTATCCGTGTTTGGTGTTGCTGGCAACAGCACATGTGCCTCCATTTTTGCATGGTGTGTCCTTGCAACCGTTGAACACAGTTTCACAGCGCTTTCCTGTGAATTAAAAAAACAAAAAAACAAACATTAAAACAAAAAAGTTCACAAAACGCTCTGGTTTATATTTCAAACCTCCAAATGCAATAAATAAATATATATTTTTTAGTCCAAAATAAAAGTTTGTTTATATAATGTGTGTGTATATATATATATATATATATATATATATATATATATATATATTAATCGTTTTACAGCACTAAAATTGTAAAATTATATCTGTGAACAATATAAATATAAATGTACATATATAAATGTACATCAGTTTTAAATTAATCTGAATTTAATTTACGTTCACATTTTACATTGTATCTGTAAAGTATAAGTCATAATATTTTAAGTAAATATGTAAATAAATGTGTGTGGACTGCGTTTTACAACAATGAGAAAATGACTGCATTATAATAATAATAATAATAATAATAATAATAATAATAATGATTTGAGAGCGAAATAATGTTAATAAGGAAAAATGTAGTGTAATAATTTCTTTTTTTTGGTGTGAGATTAACTGACACAAAAATTATCTAATGTCTACTATATACATATTTGTCAGATTCAATGATTTAAGTTTATGTTCACTGAAAATGTGATCATTTGTGCACATTCATGCACTGGTGCGAGTCAAATGTCTGTTTGTACCGGTGTATCCTGTACGGCACTCGCAGCGGAAGTCATTAATGAGTTGTACGCAGTTGTAGGATCCGTTGGGGTCACAGGGATCAGACAGGCACTCGTTGACGTCGCCTTCGCAGCGCTCGCCGACAAAACCGGCCGGACACACGCAGCCGTACCCGCCGACACGGTCCACACAGCGGCCGCCGTTAAAGCACCGCGGCTCGCCGGTTAACGGATCCACGGCCGGGGAACAGTCATCGACGTCAATCTCACAGTGGACACCTGCAAACACGGGCAGAGAAAACAAATCGAAACAATTCGCCAACTGAAATATTAAGGGATGGATCCAGTGAAGGCGCCCATACCTTGCGTTCCCCGTGGGCAAGAACATTTATATGTGTTTATGAGGTCGATGCAGGTTCCTCCGTTCTGACAGGGTTGAGACAGACACTCGTTTATCTCCTTGCTGCAGTTGACACCGTGATATCCAGGAACACACTGAAAGAGAGAAACGGACGTTATATATAAACGATACACTGTGCGTGTCAGTGTACATGTGCGATCGCACAGGCGTGTGTTTTCGTACCTCACAGCTGTATCCTCCCAGGTAATCGGTGCAGGTGGCTCCGTTCTGGCAGGGGTTCGGCATGCACTCATCCACCTGCTCCTGACAGTAGCTGCCCGTGTATCCGGCTTGACATCTGCACAGGTGTGTGTTACCGACGTCAACACACTGACCCGCGTTACGACACAGAACGACCACAGACACTCCTGAGAAAGAGAGACGGCTAGTTTAACACGTGGAACTTTTGACTCCTAAAATATTTACTAATACAGTTTATATTTCAACAATTACAATAATTTAATAACACATTTGCATGTATATGGTTCTCTAATGTCGATGAACAGTCACATAAGATGCAAATTTTACAACCTTTTATTTGTCAGAAATTACAAATATTGCTAAAGTTATGAAAATGTAACATGTCTGATAAAAAAAAATTTGTTTTACTTTTATATCTGTTATCTAACACTTAATATATTTTAAAATCGGCATTGGCAACACTTTACAAAAATGTTCAATTAGTTAACATTAGATAATGCTTTAATATTAACTGACAAATAGCAATACTTTCGCTACAGTATTTATTAATCTTTATTAGCATTAGTTAATAAAAATACAACTGTTCATTGTTAGTTCATGTTAGCTCAGGTCCATTAAATATATATTATTAAAATCAAAAGTATGTATCTGTTAATAATATTAAGTAAATGTTGAAATGAACAGAGATTTACAAATGTTTTAGAAGTATTTTTCAATGTTAATTTGTGTTAAATCATGCAGTTAAGCAACAGAACCGTACTGTAAGGTGTTACCCAGGTATTCAACTTTTTTCATTTAGGCATGCTGACCGTGTTGTTTTGAAATTATTTAAGATTTTAATTCATTCAATTCATTATTAGCTTTGCGTCAACCCACAGCAGTAGAGTAGAGCATGAGATGTGTCCTTCACATAAAATATTCTGTTCTGAGCCTCTCAAGTTAAGGGTTTAGTAGAGAAGTAGTGATTGTTACCTTGCTGCTTGGCGGCGACCTCACAGCTGACACTGGGAACGTCACAGTAGATGCCCGTCCAGCCACTGGCACACTGGCAGGTAAAAGACGCCCCCTGCTGCCAACACGAGCCACCATTCTTACATGGGGAGGAGTCACACCATCGCACCAGACTCTGAAACACAAAAAATATATATAAAAATTTAATTAAAAAATGAATTTAATCATTTAATTTTATATATATATATATATATATATATATATATATATATATGTGTGTGTGTGTGTGTGTGCGCGCGTGTACCTGGCAGTTGAGTCCAGTGTATCCGTGTGGGCAGGTGCATTTGTAGGTGCCGTATCCATCCTGACAGGTGCCTCCATTTTGGCATGGCCGCGAGTCGCACTCGTTAACGTCATGCTGGCAGTAATTCCCGGTAAATCCCGGCAAACACACGCATGAGAACGAGTTTATGCCATCCACACACGTTCCACCATTAAAGCATGAGCTGTAAAGAAACATCACACATTGAGATTTCTTGTGTGCAAACAAAAAAGAAGTTTTAAATTTTAATTTAAAAATGCATTCTGAATAAAAATAAAAAGAATGAAATGTTTTTTTTTTTTCAAATGCATTTAAATTCAGCAAGTGATGTCCACTTTCTGAATCATTTCTTATTGACAATGATGTGATTTTTATGTAAAAACAAACTTTTGTCAGAACGATGAAAGGAGTGTGTACCTCTCAGTGCAGTCTGGTGTGTTGATCTCACAGTTGATGCCGCTGAATCCTACAGGACAGCTGCAGGTGTAGCTGTTAACACAGTCGGTGCAGTTCCCTCCGTTACGGCAGGGGGCGCTCAGGCACTCATCTATGTCCTCTGCACAGCGCTCCCCACGGAAACCAGCCAAACACACACATACAAAGCCGTTCACACACGGTCCTGGCACACGCCCCCGTTACTGCACGGATCTGAGAGAGAATAATTACAATTACTGCCATATTCAGGCTTATTTTTCACCTTTACTTTTAATAACTCTCGTTTATCAAGTAACGTTTTGTGCATGTCATACTTGGCTCGCAGTCGTCAACGTCATTCTCGCACAGATCTCCGGTGAATCCGGGGTTGCAGCGACACTGGTATCCGCCGCGCAGGTTCTCACACACCCCTCCGTTAGTGCAAGGATTCCTCACACACTCGTTAATGTCCACCTCACACGTCTGACCTGTGTAGTGGGACGACGGTGCTTATGATGATGATCAGGGTCATATAGACAGCATGAAACTCACACAAAAAACACACACACACACACATTCTTACCTTGCCATCCAGCAGGACAAGCACAAGAGAAACTAAGAAAATCCTCCGATTCACGACACATGCCTCCGTTCTTACAAGGACGCTGCGCACAGGGAGCCAAAATGTTCTCGCACACTTCGCCTGAAACACACATTGAGAAAGTGTCAAATTGGATGCCAAAGGGTATATATTCTATTTTTATGCATATAGAATCAAAAACATTTTATTTCAATTGCCTTAGCAAATAAATTTTGTTTATGAAATATATATTTATTAAATTCACTTATATAAAATACGCAAATAAAACTCATAATATTACTTTTTTAAATTACTTGGTGTGTATTTATATATATATATATAAATAAAATAAAAAACTGATAATATATAATAAAACCTTCAAAATATTAGTAAGAACTATAATATATAAAGTATTTTTTTAAATGTCTATATATTATGAGTTTTATTTACACATATTATATATATAATATTATATTTATAATTTTTTAAATAAATTTAATAATGTATAACAATAAAAAAATATTGTAATAATTCAAATTAGTAAAAGCTATAATAAAGGAAGGACAATACCATAAAACACATTGTACACCGTTTGAAATTAAATATTTTAGCCAATTTTTAGCCAAACATGCTTCCTGCTACCAATAATACCAATAGTGTAGTAAACATTTGACCACATTTAAACTACTTGTGCAATTTTTCCCCTCAAAATCAGCACAGAAAATAAGAAAAAAGCCTGTAGTTTCGGCACAGAGGTTAATCTTTCTTTGTTATTTCAGTCTTGCTCTTCTACTGCCTCATTTTTCCAGCTCAGTTCCTGCAGGCTCGTGCTTATCAGTTTCCACGGTGACCAGCCGTAGCAGGAAGTCACTTGGAGTTTCCTTCTATTGTCAATTCTTTGCCTCAACAGGAAAAAGGAAGGGGCCAAACAGGAAATAGACCTATTTGAGTAGCCACCCTTGACACAGTGGTGTTATTATTTCACGTCCCCACACCTCAGCAAAGTTTGCCCGTTTCAAAAAAAAAAAAACAACCGCTGCACAATGGGTGTTAGTGTGTGTGTTTGTACCTGTGTAAGGCAACATGCAGTTGCACTTGAATCCGGCCACATCGTCGATACAGGAGCCCTGGTTTAGGCAGGGGTTGGATGCACACTCGTTAATGTTCGTCTGGCAGTTGGGACCTAAACGCAAGAAAACACACGCGGTCAAATCATGCACAAATAAAAATACAAAAGTCAGTGTTACAGTGTTATACCATTGTGTATTATAATTAGCTTAAATTCCTTATAACCTAATGTTTATGTTCATAATTTTAATACCCAAGCTATTTCAGCCTAGCATAGTAGTAAAAATGAGCATTTTAGTAGAAAAATTATCTCATGCAGCACAAAATATTGTGGATAAAATGAACGAGCGAACAAAGGATAGAGCGAAAGAGCAAACAAACAAACGAAAGAGAACGATAGAACGAACGATAAATAGTAGCACAAAACTGCGCAAATGCATACTTAAGTGTATTATGACTTATTTAATTTTAATAATGTATTGAAAAATATAATAAAATATTACTTTATTTTATCTTTTTTAATTAAGCCCAAAAAGCATGCACGCATACTTCAAAAGTCCAATCCAGGCAATATTTTATTTAAGTTATATTTTAATAATGTATTTAAAAATATACAAAAATTTTAAATTGCATTATAATTATTTTTTTATATATTTTATATTTTGACATTGTAGCAAAATATAAACACTACATTATTATAAACCTTGCATAAAATTGCACAAACCATCTGTTGGTGATTACATGCAAGATTAGCTAAATTAAGCATCTGAAAATTCCTTGCTAAACTTTTAGGTTCAAACATCTAAAAACTGCCGTTTCGATTTTACACTGAATACCATTGTTAGCAGAAAAAGATTAAAAGTGATGCATTATGTAATGCAAAGGATTGTGGGCAATATCAGTCTAAAAAGCATGCATACTTTGAAAATCCACTGCAAATAGTATCCAAATGCATTAGAACTGATCTGGCGTACTAGTCAGGAAGTCTAGTGTATGAATTGGGACAGAGCCATAAGATCTGGGACAGCGTCTTACCGCTGAAGCCAGCTCTGCAGGTGCACACGTAGCCGCTGGTCATGTCCTTACAGGTGCCTCCGTTCACACACGGGTTGGACAAACACTCGTTGATGTTGATGTCGCAGTTGCGTCCCGTCCAGCCGGCCTCACACATGCATCTGTAGCTGTTGATCTGGTCCAGGCAGTTGCCGTGGATACAGGGGTTGCTGGAACACTCGTTGTGCTGAGACAGGCAGGTGGCGTCACGGAAACCCTCCGGACAGAGGCAGGTGAAGGTGTTGACCCCGTCGATGCAGGTGCCGCCGTTATGACAGGGGTTTAACGCGCAGTCGTCGATGTTGATGTTACACATTGAGCCTGCGAGGAAAAACAATATGTATTAAAATAGTGTGTAAAAGACAACAGAACTTACTTTTAATACGTTCAGCGTCAATTAATACAGAATGGGCTTGATTTGATCGTGAAAAGTGGAATATTGTGAAATATTATTACCATTTAAAATAACTTTTCTATTGTAATATATGTTATTCCTGTGATCAAAGCTGAATTTTCAGCATCATTATTCAGTGTCACATGATCCTTCAGAAATCATTCTAATATGCTGATTTGCTGCTCAGGAAACATTTCTGATTATTATCGATGTTGAAGCCGCACTTCTTTGAAATGGAAATCTTTTGTAACCCTAGAATTTTATTCCTGCCATTTTTGATCAACTTAATTCATCCCTGCTGAATAAAAAGAACGTATTTTCCCAAAATAGTTGAACTGAAACTGAGAAATTGAGGAAACTCAAAATTTTGACCTCATTTAAGATGGTAAAGGAGGTTAAATTGATGTTAAGTTATTTCCAAGATGAATATCACATTTTCTTTATTATATAAACAAGTTAAAGACCATATATTCATATATGTGGAGAAAGCCTGTCAATCAAAGCTGATCCAACCAGAATTTTTAAACTTAAAACTAGCAATATGTTGCAATTTAAAAAAAAAAAAAAAAACTCAATAGTAAAGGAATTTTCCTTGGGACTCAGATGTGTTTTGACCTCTTGTTCTTTGTCTGCATTTCACTGTGTGTGTGTGTGTGGGCCCCATCCCAAATCTCCAGCCCTGCTCCAAACGCACAAAGGATTTCCTCCACCCTCTTGTGCTCTTTCATTCGTCCTTTCTTTCCGTCTTTCAGACCCGCTCACACACCCCTCACACACTCGCTGGGGGAGGGCAGGTCCTACAGAGGGTTGTTTGCAGATACAAAAGGACAGGCCCTATTTCACACACGGCCGAACAACAATTACCCCCTCGACACACACACAAAACCCTCCTCTGTAGGGTAATGGGTAACTGCTTGATTCTCTTACAACAATGGGACTTTATTGCAGTTTCTCTCTCTCTCTCTCACACACACACACACACACACACACACTATACTGAGTGTACTACTTACTGTAATACATTTAGGACTGCTCAAAAACTGTTCAGTGATGCTAAAAGACACCTGTTCACCTAGCTATTGCTATTAACCATTAACCTTGGTTTACATTTCAGTGACTAACTTTTAAGTCATTTTTATTATGTAGCAAACAATAAGGCATTTGAGGCCACGCTAAATAAACTATATACAAAACAACAAAATTGGAAATCATGCTGTTTTGAGCTTTGCATTCAGTGCCATTTTAGTAAAAAAAAAAAAAAAAGGTTACAAAACTGAGACTGAAGTGAACTGTCCTCTCCTTCTTATATTGAACAAAGGATTGTGGGTAATAAAATAAAATAAAAAAGGAGACATTGTCGTTGCAACTTTATGTTCTTATTATGTATGACAATATTGGGACAAAAAATTGTGTTGATGTCAATGCTATCTTATTGGAAAAAGTTGTTCAATTGAAGTTGAATTTTTTCCAAGGTAAAAAAGGATTGTGGGCAATATCAGCCCTAAGTAAAATTAATTTTACCATTAACCCTGGCAATGACTATTCAAAGAGGCCAACCAATCATAATACAGGTAATTCACACATTCTTAAGCGGTTATAAACTGCGATATAAACTCAGAATTGAGTGATATAAAGTCGCAATATAATGTCCAAGTGTGATGTTTTTTCTTGACTTCATATCACGCAATTGCAAGTTTAAAGTTCATAATTCTGAGAAAAAAGGCATCTCCATCTTCCATAGTCCATAGTTCCTATTGTTTGTATTATATATAGAAAAGGTTCAAACAAAGACAATAAGGCACTTGAGGCAATGCTAAACTGTGAAAATACTCCTGCCGCCTGTTTAGCTGGGACTATATTCACAGTTAGCAAGCCCTTTCATACCTTTCTCCTTAAATACAACAGGGAAAGGGTCACTCTTTTGATCAGTCAGGCCGTAGCATTAATGTAAAGTACACCTGTGTGTGTGTGTCCCAGTTGGGAAAGGCAGTCTCTGTCCCAAGTCATATCTGTTATCTGATACACAAGCTCTGCACTTCGCTGGCCACCTGTTCTCACACACACACACACTCACAGATGCTGCACTGACTCACCTGTGTATCCGGGTTCACACACACACTCGTAGCCGTTGATCTTGTCAATGCACTTTCCATAATCACATGGTTTACTCTTGCAGTCGTCGATGTTTATCTCGCAATTCACACCTGTGGACACAATCACGACATGATAACTGTGTCATCACGTACTTACCATCGTACTTAAGTTTTTATTTGTGTGCATGTGTTACCTGTGGTTCCTTTAGGGCAGGTACAGGTGTACGAGTTCTCTCTGTCCTGACAGGTGCCTCCGTTTCTGCACGGTTGACTCAAGCACTCGTTTACGTTGGTCTCACACAGGCGGCCGGTGTATCCAGGGCGACAATCACAGGTGAAAGCGGCCACGCCATCCCTGCACACGCCGTAATGACAAGGGCTCGACACACACTCGTCGATGTCCAACTCGCAGTGAGCGCCAGCAAAACCTGCAGATGGGCATTTGAAACCCACATTCCGTATTTAGAATGTTGCCAGTGGCACTCATTTCCTATTCTATGAGGATAGCCAATCATAATGCAGGTCATTTCCATATGGAATTTTTTTTTATTTTGGATTGAAACTTCACAACCATTAAGAAAAGTATGTTCTATATAGTATGAATGGAACTTGTGTACTACATCCGCTATAATGTCACTGTCATGTGACCCACGACGTCGCTTCACTGCCATTCACAACTCCTCTCCGCGGCCTCATGGGAGAGTAAAGTGTCTATCGATTACGCCCTTCAGAATCTCAGCAGAAGTAGTAGGTCACGCTGTTACTTTTCGCCTACTGTTTTTCGAATACCATGTATTCGCACATACTACTCTGTTGCCATATTTAGAATGTTGGCAGTGACTCATTTCCTATTCGAAGAGGTTAGCCAATCATAATGCAGTTAATTTACAAACGGAATTCATAAGATGCAGTTACAAAAACAGACTGTTTAATTCTAAGGGTCCGAAACAAGTGGAATGTTTTAATCGAAATAAATGTGAAAAGATGATGGTGAAAATATCACACCATTACAAATGGGAGAAACAATTGCTACAATATACAGAATAAAGGCCCGTTCACACCAAGAACGATGACTATATTTGTGTCCACACCAACGAACGATAACGGTCTCTTTATTCTAAGCTCACTCGCTGGGGTTTCAAAGTGTTTACACGTTTTTGATGCATTTACTCAGCTTTAACCAGCAGATGTCCTCAGCATGCTATGTTTCAAGTGAATAGCTAATCGAGCTAACATAACGGTGAATTTAGCTGATAAAGTAAATATAGTGGAATAAAAAGTTTTTTTCACTGCAACATTAAAGGAAGCTAGACAATGTTGTCGAAACTAGCGCTCGATACCTGAGGTAATTTTGTGTTGCACTGTTTGATAGCCTATCATAATGATCTCTTCGTTAATATTTATCACCCTTTATTCTGAGGGTAAGACCGATTGTTTTCCATATATCCATTTTCTTAAAAACATCCTTGAAAAGGGGAATTAACTTGTGAAACAGTGGTTGCTTTTTATGGACCTCGGCGATTAACTTCTCCGCAATGTCGTCTGTCATTTTAAATACACGAGCCCTTAAACTACAATGGAGTCTGATTGTCTCTCGGTGTTTTATCGTTCAACAGCTAGAAAAAAACCTCCCAACTATATAGTTAGCGATGTTGTGTGACAGTGCTATTCTTTAAATATTTTGAGAGATTTTTAAAACTATTGTTCTTGGTGTGAATGGTCTGGGAAAAAGTGTACCTGGGGTGCATTCGCAGGTGTATTTGTTCGGTCCGTCTGTGCACTTGGCGCCGTTTTTACAGGGTGTGCTTGCGCACTCATCCACATCAACCTGACATAAATTCCCAGAGAACCCTAGATGGGAATAAAAAAGCATGCCATGTTTAGTTTAATTGCTTACCAACAATACTTGTTATAAAACGACCCAACTGTGGCTAGTTCTTATGATCAGAGCTCTGAAATTTATGTTGTTACCTTTGGGGCAGTCGCAGTGGAACGAATTTATCTTGTCGATGCATTTTCCGCTGTTTAGGCAAGGCTGTGATGCACAATCATCAGCGTTTATTTGACAAAACACACCCTCGTAACCTACACATAAAAACAATCAGTCAGACAAAAGTAGCGATGCGCTTTTGATGCAAGTAAATGGTAAAAGATCCATACCTGGCATGCAAATGCAGTGGAATCCACCGATTTGGTCGAGGCAGGTGGCGTCATTCTGGCAGGGGTTTGACTTGCATTCATTAACGTCCATTTCGCAGCGCGGGCCTTCATAACCCTGGAGACACTTGCAGTGGAAGGAGCCTTTAGTGTTGAGACACCGTCCGCCATGTTCACATGGGTTTGCACCTGAGATGCATCAATCGAAAACGTTATTTTAAAGCAACAATCGTACAGCATTTAAAATTGATTCCAACCAATCGTATGCGACTCTTACCGAGCGAGCACTCGTCAATGTCTTGGTTGCAGGCTGATCCCGTGTATCCGGGCGGACAGGTGCAGATGGCTTTTCCGCTCACCGGGTTCGTGTCGCAGTTTGAGCCTTTCTGACATGGATTACTGATGCAGGCGTCGTCGAGGTGACACAGAAGACCTGTGGGTAACAGTGTTGTTATTGATTACTAAAACTATTAACTGAAGGTAACTGAAGTAAAATAAAAATGAAATAAAGTTCGAAATCTAAAACTTAAAATAATGCTATAATAAAATTAACAAGAAAACTGAAAATTAAAACGAATAAAAGCTAATTCAAAATACTAATAAATACTTTAATTAGAGCTGCATGATTCTGGATGAATTGAGAATCATATTAGAGATCACGATTCTCAAGAGACAACTAAATAAAATAATAAAAGTAGAGGTTCTGACAAAATTAAGTGCTGCAATCTATTGAAAAATGTTGACTTCACTGATTCAATGACTCACTCAATATTTCACTTGTTTCTTTACTGAATGAATCAGTGCATTTCAACGAATCGCTTGATGAATGATTCAATGACTGACTCAAAGGCGTCACTTGTTTCATTACTGTATCAATCAGCGTTTTTGAACGAATCTCTAAGTGATTCAATGACAAATACATTCTTAATAGTCACTTACTAGTGGCATAACGATGTAATTAGAAGCACCATGCTTTCAAAAGGGGATTTGCTCTATTTCGACTGCTACCACAGACATCAGTGTTTATATCTGAACTATGAACTTGTATCCTATTACTTTTGCGATCATTTGAATTATTATAAGACAGAAATAATGATACTATGTCACTGAACAGACATTTAGTACCAAAACATGACAACTGCTCTCTCTGTCTAAGTGGCAACAACACAGATTTGAATGTACTTTTGTCCGATTAATCATGCAGCTCAAACTATAATAGAATAGAAATAATACTAAAATAATATTTTACCTGCTGGGTAAAAAATTGCATAAACAACCATACCTGTGCGGCCATGTGGACACTCGCAAAAGAAAGACGCGACTCGATCGTGGCAGGTGGCGCCCTGGGAACAAGCAGCTGGCGCAGTCGTCGATGTTCTCGCTGCAGTCGTCGCCCGTCCAGCCGTTCACGCACACGCAGTGGAACCCGCCGATGATGTTGTGACACGTTCCTCCATTCTGACAAGCGTTAGGTGAGAGTTCGCATTCGTCTACGTCATCAGTACAGTACTGACCTGAAGAAAGAAGGGGTCAGAGGTCAAACGTGAGGTGAGGCAAAATATTTTATTTTATTGTAATATTAGTATTATTTTAAAGTACACAAAAAAAGTACCCGTCCAGTGTTTGTCGCAATGGCAGTTGTACGTATTGACACCGTCTATACACCTGCCTCCATTCTCACAGGCATGCTGGGTGCAGTCGTCAACGTTATGCTCGCACGTTTGACCCGTGAACCCTGAGAGAGATAAATGATTCACATTCAATACACATCAAAGAGTCTAAGGCCATATACGGACTGTGTTAATATGCTTGAGTGGGTAACTATGCTTGAATCATCTAGGTCACTCATTGGGATTACATATAAACTACAACAAAAAAGAACGGCATTCCATGCAAGACTGACATGTTGTTAATGAGTAACTGAGCACATGCAGGGTTATTAGAGTTTGCTAAGACAAAAGCTTTTAATACAGTTTTTTTTTTGTTTTATTGCATAATATATATATATATATATATATATATATATATATATATATATATATATATATATATATATATACATATTATATATACATATATAATATATACACACACACAACTTGATTGGTTGAAATGAAATGCAACTGAAGTAGAAATGATGTCTGTAAAATTAATTAAACTGAAATGTAAAGTAAATTTGAAAACATTTAATTGTATTTATAAATGCATTTATATTAATTTTTGTTTTTTATTTTTATTTATTAATTTATTTAGTTATATGCATTTATTTTTATTTGTTTATATTCATTTATAAATGCATATTTTTCAAATTATAAAAATGTGTTAAGGTTAGAATTTTGTTTAGGTTTATTAATACATTTATGTTTATCTATTTACATATTTACATTTTATTAATTTATATGCATTTTTTTATATTTATTTAATATTTAATATTTATTTTAAATTCTAGAAATGTAAATGTTTCCTTTCAAGGTTAAAGTTAAAATTTTGGTGAGGTTTATTATTTATATCTATTTATTTATGTTGATATTTATGTATTTATATTCTAGAAATCCAAATTTTGTAGGGTTATGGTTAGGTTTATTAAATCATTTATGTGTATATTATCATTTATATTATTTATTTATTAATTAATGCATTTTATATATATATATATATATATATATATATAAAATAATTCATTTTTATTTATGTATTTATTTATTTATTTATTTTTTACTTTTTTCATTCATTCTTTTTTATTATTGTTTACATTGTTTTATTATATTTATATATGGTTTTAAAAACTATAAACTGTTATGGGCTGAAATGAAATGCAACTGAAGTAGAAATGATGTCCATAAGATTAATTAAAGTGAAAAGTACATTTCAAACCTTTTTTTTCCATTTATATTTATCTCTTTTTTTTTCTCCAAAGGATCATGTGACAGTGAAGACTGGAATAATGTTTATTTATTTATTTTATTTTTATTGCCAAACTTGACACACTGATAAGCACACTTACCTGACAGACAAGTGCAGGCGTAGGTAGTGTCGCTGGTCTGTACGCAGGTCCCTCCGTTCCTGCAGGGCGAGGGGTGGCACGGGTGGATACAGGCGCTCACAGTGTGCGCCAGCGTACTCAGATGGGCACCGGCAGAAGTACGAGCCCACCTCGTTTATGCAGGTGCCTCCGTTACGACAGGGGGAAGGAGAGTGCGCACTCATTCACGTCTTGCCGACACGTCTGGCCATGGAAGTTAGAAGGGCAGGTGCAGATGTAATGCGAATCGAATGCTGAACACTGGCCGCCGTTGGCACAGGGGTTCGACGCACACGGGTCGGCCTGTTGGCACGTTTTACCTATCCACATAAATGGAAAAACAGAGGTTAACATCTTCCAACCCGCTAGAGAAGAGAGCCTAGTCTGATTGATGTATGTGTGTGCTGGTCATACCTGACCATCCAGGTGGGCAGCGGCAGGTGAAGTTCTCGAGTGTGAGCAGAGAGCAGGTGCCTCCGTTACGGCACGGGGAACTCATACAGGCGTGACTGACGGGTGTCAGACAGAGCGGATCGCTGTATCCTAAGACGCAGTCGCAGGTCACCTCCACGTCATTCCCCTGTGTCCGTGCACGCAAACACCGTTCTGACACGGTGACGGGCTGCACGGGTTCGGGAACTGACATTGCGGGCCTACGAAGTCTGCAGGACACCTAAAGAAACACAAAACACACACAGATTATATCATTATTACTTAATAGTTTGAGAATAACCATCTCAAAAAGTGAGCTAAATATGACAAAGCCTCCAAGTGAAAAGTTATTTATAAATACTTTTTTTTTTTTTTTTTTTTTACTTTTTTAATACAAATGTTTTCTTTTAGGGTTAAGGTTAGGTTTATTTACATGCATTTTTTTTTTTATACCTATTTATATTAGTATTTATTTATTAATTCACTGAACTTAATATTTAAATATGTATTTATATTCATTTTTAAATGCATTTACTTTAATTTGTTTATATTTATTTATAAGTACATCTTTTTTAATTCTAGAAATGCAATGTTTTCTTTCGGGGTTAAAGCAATTTCGTTAGATATAAGAAATGCATATAAATAAACCCATGTTGATATTCATTTATTAATGCGTTTATATTCTAAAAAGGCTTTTTAGGGTTATGGTTATATTTATATTTTTACATTTATATTCATATTTATTAATGCATTTATATTTATTTATTCGTTCATTCTTTAACTCTAGAAATGCAATTTTTTTAGGGTTAAGGTTGTTTATATTTCTATATGCATTATAACTTTTTTTATTCATATGAATTTTTTTTGGCTTTAGGTCATGGTTATTAGCAGAAATCTATGACATGTTCTCATTTAGTTGGCCGAGTAAACCTGTGTGTGTGCACGTAAAAACTGTGTGTGAAAGAAAGACACTGTTCTAACTCATCTAAATTCCTCAGGGCGATCAGGAACCACAAGAACACACACAATTGTCACATGCTCTCTCTCTCATATGGACACATATAAATGACGTTTGAACACTTTCTATAGCAACTAAACACACTGAAGCAAATTTCAAAATGTGAACTTAAAAATAAGACAGTAAATACAGTGTGTTTTATTCATGCGAGAGTGTTTGTGTGCTGCAGCAGGTGTGCATAAATAAGGGCAGCTGTGCTGCAGGCCCCTCCCACTGTACTCTGCCCCTCCCCCAAAGCTTGTTGCCATGGCGAGTGGCATAAGGTCACCAAGGCAGATCCCAAGAGAAGAGAAAACTCCGCCCCTCCCAAACTCATGGTGCGAGATCTCACTTTTATCTGCAGAATCTCGATCGACATGATTTGTTCTCATCCATATTTATCATTTTCATTTATTTGTTTTGTCTTTATTAAACATATCGCTGTAGCTACATTAAAATATTTGTGTTTAATGATTCTTAAAATTGCGTTTATTTCCTGAAATCTAGCTGTAAATATTTAAAATTTATTTTCAAAATGCATTTTAATGAATTCATTGTGCTTTAAAAGCAAAATAACAAAATAAATGCAAACAAAAATGTAAAAACTGTATATTGTTATACAACTATACAAAAAGTATAAAAAAGGTAAATTCTTAAGATATCAATATTGCTTGTAGCACACTTTTTAAAAAAATTAAATTAATAGAAATAAATATATTACTGCTATCAAATGATTATTCGTGATTAATAAAGTTAAAAGTTTGTAAATATATAATGTATGTATATATTATATATACATTATATATATATATAATTGATAAATGCAATTTCATGAATTTGACAGCAAATTTATGAAATCGCATCTAACTATATATATAATTATTTTCTACATTTATTTGTAAAATATTGATGATTTTATATATATATATATATATATATATATATATATATATATATATATATATATATATATATATATATATTAGAAAATGTATCCAACACATCCATTGTAATCTGCAGCTGTAATCACAATACAACTGCAAATTCACATGCAGTACTTTAATAATGAAGACATCCCAATGCAAACACTTGCAGGCGCAGATGTGTGCGCGAGTTTACTTGGGGCATTAACGCAGTCTCTCTTTGTCCCCAGAGACAGCAGCAGAAGTCATCTGCAGCCCGTCGTGGCAACAGGTCCGAGAGCAGGAGTGCGTGTGAGATTCGACTCTGAACAGATGCTGCGGTGACCTGTGACCCCTGAGCACATTTGTGACTGCAGGCTACAGACCCCCCCATTCCAGTGGGCTGGTCTACCATCTGCTGCTGCCACGGCCTTCTGTGCAAGTGTGTGTATGTGTTCACACCGCAGACTTCCTGTCCCTCAGTGTGACTCAAAACAACAAACTTTCATTTTCTCCGTCTGGCCCTCAGTGCCGGGCTCTTACAGTTCACACCTTTGCTAAGCGTGAGTTGGTGACAATTTGAGACTGTTTATGTGTTAGTGGCCACTAGAGGTTAACTTTTAAAGCACATCAAATATCGTATAACAGTAACACTTCACAATAAGGTTTCAAAAGAAAGATCTGTTCTTTGAATCGCTCACTTCACTTACATCAAAACAACAGATCCATCTTGATTTTCTCAGAGGTAGCGAGTGTTGGTTTTCACCTCTGTTATGGGTTTACATTCACACGTTTATGGATGAGGAACGCGGTACAGCACGTCGCTAAACCAGAAACCGTGCATGCAGAACCACATATTAGAAACTAACTAGACTCATGACATGGAAGTGTGAGTTTAAGTGAAATATTAGAATGCAGAAGTTACTCAACAAAAGGTAAAAAGCTGAACTCATGCTTACAGACACAAGCTGTCACATGTTTTTGGTGGAAAGCCAAATTTAGAAACTTATGGTCATCTCGAACAGTCTGTCTCCTGTTCGCGCGCACACTGCGTTTCATTCTACAAATAGCTCTGGTTATGCACAGCATCACACACGTCCAGTGATGGGGCATTTAAAACACACATATATTAGATTCGCCTCAAAATTCAGACCTCATAATTATGATGCCCACCCAATAGCTGTCACCAATCCAACCGCAACCAGCGATAGAAGGTCATAAAGCATTCTGGGATTCAAATGACAACTCTGGAATTCTGATTCCACGCTTCCAATTAACTTCCCACCCTCCGGCATTCCAAACGTTCCAGAACTGATGTCAGGTGTTTTGGAATGATCAAAGAACACTTTATGGTGTTCATAAACCTAAACACATGGACCTTGTTGCATTATGACACATTCTGCAAATGCATTCACATACATCACTTAAGTAAAACGAAGCCTAAAAATGTGGAAAAGCACGGAATGGGCTGGAGCTGTTGACATTCTCTAATCATCAGGATAAAATCAGGAACATGACTTCTAGAAAGACAAAGTGCACTAAATGATTTCAGAAATCCTGCCTTTAGAAGGATTAATACAAGACAAAATAAGTTATAACTAATTAATTAAATAAAATATCTCCCCTAATAAGCATCTGAACGACCAAAGACACAATGAATGGATGTTTTACAAGACGACATGGTGTTATTTTAGTATTAAATATAATATAAATAATATATATAATATATATATATATATATATATATATATATATATATATATATATAATATATTTACATTTAGTCTTTACATAATGTGTGCGTGTACATATATACATATAAAAATTATATATAATATTAATAATATAATAAAATATTAACATTGTGTTTACATATATACAAATATATATATATATATATATATATATATATATATATTTAGTTTTTATATTTTCATTTTTATATTTTCTTAAACTTATTTTATTTAAAACTATTTTTCTAGTTTTTGTTTGTTTTTTAAGCACAAGTTTTTCATCTAATATTAGTTTTATTTCAGTTAATGAAAGTGATTTTTAATTGTTCTAGAAAATAATAACAATACTGCTGCACATACAAAATGAGCCTAAAGAGACTTATCTTATACATAACACCCCCATAACTCTTACCACACCTAAAAATATGTTTTAATTATTAGTTTTAATATGGCATCACCCAAAAAGGTCAAGTTTCCTAGTATAGAAAGAGTGTGTAATCTAGTATGACAATCAGAGACTGGCAGAGTTTCACCCCTTCACGTGAAGTTTATTTACTTTGAATGAGTCTGTCATTAAAGATCATTACAGTAACCATTTAACTCGACGTAAAGTAGGACATCCTCTCGCTAAATGTCAGAAGTTCATGTGAACTAACAACTTCGAGCAGCGCTGACCTCAATTCAGATGCAACAAGTCAGAGAAATCCCCACATGCTTACTCACTAACAAACACTGGTGACTTACAAACAGTTCCCAAGGTTGAGAATCGGACCACACAGGAAACACGACAAAGTTCAGATGAGATATTTCTGGGAGAAAAAAAAGGGATCAAAAATATCTCTGCTCTTCCTGTTTATTGACGGGGTCATCACAACAGGATGTTCGGGGTTCGTCCCAGCACTGAATGTGTGCAAAAGCTGCAACTCAACAGTCTTTGCAATGAGAGATAAAATCTCTTTCTTCCCTTCTTCTTCGCTAAACCGATTCATTCATTTGCTAAGGCAATTATGACTGTTATTGTTGCTCATACTCTGGGTCATAAAATTGTACGGTGTATTAAACGTTGCTATATATGTGAATGATGTGTGGCTTTTTGTGGGGGATGAAACGGGTGAAAAAAAAAATCCCATAGATTTGCACTAAACAAATGATCTGAGCTATATCGCCATAAAAAGTAATTGCTGCATGGCTGCAAGTTAAAAATTCTAATTTAATGTTTTAATTAAACCTTTTAAGTTGAAAACATTTTTTGTGGAGTTCTATTGACACAATAATGTTGATCATTACATAAACTTGATATTCATCTGTAATTTAAACTAAAATTTCTGCATTGATTGGCTTTTTTTTTAAATTACATTGTAGTAGCTTAATAAAATTGTCTTGATAACTTCGGAAATTAGGCAGTGGATTTCTAGTTCCCAGCATGCTTTGCATAGGACTGGATAAGGAGAATAAATGTTGAAATTGATTGTTAATTTATTAGTTCTTAGTGAAGGGAAAGACCTGTTAGTGTTTAATGCCGTTATGTTTGACTTTTAAAAGAGTTTTTGTGGTTAGCGTAGATAAATGAAGGTAAACACTACATTGACTCTATAAGCAATGACTGTGCTAACGCCAGTGGCACATGTTAAATAAGTTATGCTATTTGAAAATAGATAAGATTAATAGTTTCCAGGGCTACAACTTTAGTAGTTGGAACAACTTAATTTCTTTAGAATAATCAACTTAATTTGTCTTTACGCTACAAATTAAGTTCCTCTAACTCAATGTAGCTTGTTGGTTAAACGTAAATTCACTCAAAGGTGTTCATAACTCAATTTATGCAATTTTTTTCCCAGCACATTATTTTTTTAATCTAGACCAGAACATCAGACCAATAAGCAACCACACATTCTTAAACATAAAAGTTATAAAATGGGGTTTTCAGAGTGATTTCATCGAACAGTTCTTAAAAGAACCATGTGAAGAACATTTCCTCTATAAAAGAACCTTTCATGGAATAGAAAGATTCTGTGGATGTTAAAAGTTCTTCATGGAACCATAGACACCAATAAAGACCTAGGACCAATCCACACCCTAGCAACAACTCAGATGACCCTACCATTACAGCGACAACTTTTGCACAAACACTTTTTAGCAAAAAAAATTATAGCAACCATCCAGAGCTCCCAAGCTTAATGGCAGCAACTTATGCAAAGACAAAAAGCAATGTTTTCATCAAAAAGGGAGGGAAAATCATAGCAACCTATAATAACCTAGGAACCACCTAGCAACCATCCAGAACTCCCTTACAAATCAACACATTAAAAATCAATTTATTTTGAACTTTGAAAGGATAAAAGTGACACAGGATATGGCAATCTAGACAGGAAAAATGATTAAACTGAGAAAGAGAAATGCGGCAACCAGCTAACAGTTTCACACACTTGTTTGCTTTTAAATTTCCCCCCTTTTAAAGCCTCACACACATAGAGGCCTTTCTCGTGAGTTCCTGCAATCTTATTACCCCCCTCTGCCATCTGCCCTCCAAAAAAAGACACCATTCACAGACAAACAGACGAGCCTCCCGAGAGCGTAAGAAATCTAAAAAGAATCGAGAAACAAACAAAATCTGATTTTGATGGAAAAATCTGAGGAAATCTAGAGTGTGTGCATCCTATATGAACAAATGCAAGTTTTATTCCATGCTTGCTAAGTGTGTGTGTGTGTGTGTGTGAGACAATAGGAGGTGAGGGCCAGCTGTTGGGCTGAATGGCATGAATAGACATTGACAGAAGCAGCGTCCCACTGCAGCAGGGCACCAACGGACTACTGGGGGGTTGGTAGGGGGGTCTTTTATCCAAGTTTGAAACAGAATGACTATAGCCGCGTGCACGTTCGCACATGCGCGCACACACACACTCGAAAGATGCTGAGCTTTGTCTGGTTGCTAAGAACACTTTGGTCCTAAAGATGGAATCTCAACGTGGTAGATCACAGCTTTCAAACAAATACACAGGTATACAAACTATTTTGTATGGTGTTTTACTGCCATTTAACTAGGCGTATAGACTGGGAAAAAGTTTTAAATTGCTACTAGATTTTAAAAATGACTACAAAGAAATGGCAAGTAACAATAAAATGGGAAATTAGATGGGAAATATAGAGTTGCTATAGGGTTTTTTTTGGAGATTTTTCAGATCCGTGTTTTGGATTCTCGCACCAGAGAATAGATGTTTTTCTTTAAAAAAAGGTCAGTGGAACTTAAAAAGGTTCCTAAACTCTTAAAAATAAAGGTTCCAAAAGGAGGGTTTCCACAGTGACGCCATAGAAGAACCATTTGGGGCTCTCTAAAGAATCTTTCATTGAACAGTTCTTAAAAATAACCATTTTTTTAGTGTGAGGAACATTTTGATAACCTAAAGAACCAACTCGACAAATCATCTACAGTGTATGCAATATTTTGCGCGTTACACTTTTTAAAATAAAAGGTTCTTCAATGGTCAACAAAGAACTATTGGGTCCATAAAGACTTGCTAAATGGTTCTTTGGAGATTTAAAAAGTTCTTGATTCACTATAAATTTTTTCAGATCCATGTTTTGGATTCTAGCACCAGATAATAGATGGTTTTCATCAGAATTAAAGGAACTGAGAAAAGTTCCTAAACTCTTAAAAATCAAGGTTCCAAAAGGACTTTTTCCAAAGTGATGTCATAGAAGAACCATTTTGGGTTCTAAAAAGAACCTTTTTCCTCTATAATGGACATTTTGTGCAATAGAATTTTAGGATTTTAAAGAGCCTTAATTTTTTAGAGTACATGACATCTGACTACAAAGCCGTTTTGGGTTCCAATCAAAACCTTAAATTTTTAACAATGTAACAAATGTTTTTGCAACGTACCTGCATGATGCTTCTCCGCTCGGCTTGAGCTCGCATATTCCTCCGTTCTGACAGTATTCTGAGCATCTTTGCCCTAAACAAACACAAACATCTGTTAGTGCATCCCAACACTTAACTAAACCACACAAATCACCTGCAGAAAACCAGATCAAACCTGTACCCACCCACATGTACAACCCAAAGCACACCTGTCAATGAAAACCCACATGCCAATTCATTACAAAAGAATCTCGCCACCTATAGACATCAATAAAGGGCCCTGAGCCCTTTGTTTTGTGGCCCCGATGGAGAGCCACTGGCCTTTTGTTGGACTGTGAATAACTGACTTTGATGGAGAACTGGAGAGGGGGGTCTTGACTATTCATCTAAAGAGATCCTGAGAAATCCAGTTATCCAACACTGAGCCTGGAAATACCTCCACATTCTCAACAATTCCCTCTCCATGTGGCAGTCAGCCTTTAACAAGGGTTTAAACCCTAAAAATACAGTCCTTGATTCGGTATTAATATATCAGCTTCACACTGGTTTAAGTTCAGCTGACAGTGTTAGGATGTGCACATCTGACTTTGAGTAAGCATTCCATATGTTTTATTAAGCCAAATGTGTCCAACATTGGAAGGAAACAATATTTTTTTTTTTTTTAGCAGGAGCGTGCGACGTCACACTTTAGGGATTAACAGCGCATCTAAGCCAGTCACCACAGACTGCAGTTGTGCACTTGTTGAATGAAAGCAGCTGCCTGCAGGCCGTCTTTAATTGGTAACGACTGTCTAGAGACAAAGCTCTTAGTCAAAACCCTCAGACTGGTCCTTATTGTAGATTACACCACTAGTACTAATTCTCCTTTTTTCTTTCTTTCTTTATTGTATGATTCAAACGTTGCACAACTTTAAGCTTTTATGCATGCACATAGCCCGCACAATGGATTTCAAACACTTTTTTGGACGAAATAAATGGCTTTTTCGGTCATTTGTAGTTTTTGGAAAGAGTTTCAGAAAGTTACTTTATAGAGATTGCCAATGAAAGTGAAAAAAAAAATTAAGTTCAAGTTGAATGTTTAAAGTTTTTTATGCTTTGTCAATGAGTTATTAAATATTATTATCAAAATGTAGGAGCATGGAATAGCGCGTCCATATAGCACCTCCATGGAATAGCGCTTCCACGGAATAGCGTCCATGATATAGCGTGTCCATATAGCACGTGCATGGAATAGCGCGTCCATGGTACAGCTTGTCCATGGAATAGCATCCATGGAATAGCGTGTCCATGGAACAGCGCGTCCATGGAATAGCGTGTCAATATAGCACGTCCATGGAACAGCGCGTCCATGGTACAGCGCGTCCATGGAATAGCATCCATGGAATAGCGTGTCCATATAGCACGTCCATGGAACAGCGCGTCCATGGTACAGCGTGTCCATGGAATAGCATCCATGGAATAGCGTGTCCATATAGCACGTCCATGGAACAGCATCCATGGAATAGCGTGTCCATATAGCACGTCCATGGAACAGCATCCATGGAATAGCGTGTCCATATAGCACGTCCATGGAACAGCATCCATGGAATAGCGTGTCCATATAGCACGTCCATGGTATGGCGCATCCATATAGCGCATCCATGGAACAACGCGTCCATATAGAACCTCCATGGTATACTTTGACTTTGTGTAGCGCGTCCATGGAACAGCGCGTCCATGGAATAGGGTGTCCATCAGATACCATTATTGTACCATGGTACCCCCACAGAACTTCTTGGTAGTCATTTCTCTCTTTCTTCACTCGTTTCCTTCAGGCTTGAAATGTGAAGCATTTAACATTAACAAGTGTCTGTTTCGTTTCCTGTCCCTTCTGTCTAGTTGTGTCATTTCCCCTGCCTGTCTTCTCTCGGTTCCTCTACGGGAGCGTGGCCTGGTGGAGCGGCCCGCGCGTGTGTGGATGAGGAGGGGCTGTGGGGGGTTCTAGGGACACACGCGCGCCTGACGGGAGCGCGCGCGACAGCTGCGGAGCCCACGCCGCGCGGACAAAAGGAATCAGAGTCCAGCACGAGCCCATAAAACACTGTCTCGAGCCATTGTTTACCAGCGCACGAGAACAACAGCACAGCCCCCCCTCCTCACCCTCCCTTCATTCATTCACTCACAGATCGCTTTCCTCCAGACTCCACACACAATGCAACTCAATCAACTTCAGGGACCAGACGAAAAACAAAAAACTGAACGTTAAAAAAAAAAAAAAAGCTACAACAACTTCAGAAATCAAGCACTTCAATTGTCATACAGTGTTAAAGTTACTCAACTTTGACGTGAAGAAATGAATCTGTGATTTTTACGGTTATACTCATAATAAGAACAGAAATAGTGAATTAACAAGTTAAAAAGAGATCTCTTTTTTGTCAAAAAGTGGTCTAATTCACCCCAAACAGACTAAAACCATAAACTTGAACTGAATTAGCCTTCATTTTTAACTCAAAACAATGAACACCAATTTCGCTATATTAGACACTTCATATTAGAAAGGGAGAGAATTGTAATATTAATAACTTTCTGAGGTATGCTGGTACTTTTATGCAAATAATCATGCCAATAAAGTACTTGACATAAAAAAATATAGTTGTGAAACACTTTATCCCAAAATCAGACTATTCTGTGCAACAAGTGACCCTGATATTACAGAAATATCACAATAACACGTTCAAATCAACGGAAAACAGAGTCACGTGACTACATTTATATCATTTAAAACGACATTTTGATCTTATATACCTTGAGCAACCGTCGCGAGCGATGCTGCCGTCAGTAACGTCAATTTCACCAAGAAACGGTTCATAACTCCGCCTCGGCGTTACAACTTCTTTAAAATCCTTTCTGAAGTTCTCATAGATCCCCTGGAGTCTTCTTTGAATCTCCCCCAAGAAAAAAAAAGAGTTAGAATAAATATCCGTGTTAATTAATAAATAAATCCCAATCTCTCTCAAGAGCGTGTCTCGTCGCGGCCGCTCGTGGGAACTCTGCTCGATTCTCTCAGCGAGTGGCGCGCGTAAGCGTGCGCGTGCGCTGATGTCACTGTCGCGTGGGACTCTGAAGGAGCTCTTCTGTGAATGACTTCTCACGCGCGCGCCTGTTATCCTTCCGCGCAGGTAGCGAGAGATGGATTTCCTTCAAATCAATGCGCTTATGGAAAAAAAAAAGAGCCTGCACAGTTTAGTTTCACCGCGGGGGGAGAAAAAAAAAATACTTTCTCACACTTTCTTGCCAGGATAAATGTGGGATATGCAGGTTTATTCCTGTCCCATGCAGAGAGGATTGAGGAGGAACTAGGGCGGATCACTGCTTTCAAAAGAGGGGGAGGCCTCATTAACAAATCAAGACGCTGAAAGTGTGTGTGCTTTGTCCCACATTTCTAAAGGAGGGAAATGTTTTTGTATCACCAGCTAAAATGTTTTTTGGACATTGTATCATGGTAATACCATGTGCAATACTATTAGGCTATGTTTTGCCTACATGTTAGCTTTTTAGATATTGCCTATGGTAATGTTTGTTTTGAATGTTAAATAACATATGCGTATGAACACTCTATAAGCATAAAAGAACTTTGGAGTGTCAAATATTAATGTATATTCAGGGCTGGGTGGGTTACTTTTAAAATGTATTTCACTACAGATTACAAAATACATGCTTTAAAAAGTCGTATTTCGTTACATTACTCAAGTTTAGTAACTTAATCTAAATACTTTAGAATACTTTGGAGTGTGGAACAAACACAAAAAAGGTTTTTATCTCACAATTCTGACTTTTTCCCTCAGAATTGCGTGATATAAAGTTGCAATTGTGAGTTATAAAGTCAAAATTATGAGATATAAACTCGCAATATTGAGAAAAGTCAGAATTGTGAGATATAAACTCACATACTAAATTCAAAATTGCAAGAAAAAGTCAGTATTGGAAGTTTATATCTCCAAATTCTGACTTTATAACTTGCAATTGTGAGTTTAAATCTCGCAATTCTGAGAAAAAGGAGTCAGAATTGTGAAATGCAAACTCACAATTGTGAGGGGGAAAAAAAAGTAATTGTGAGAAAAAGTTGCAGTGAGCAGTGAATAATAAAATGACTCACAAACAACTATCACAAAACTTGAAAACAGTCGTGGATCATCATGTCATGACAGGACAGTAAATAAAAATAACAACATTTTTATCATCCCTCTTAAAAGTATTAAAATGTTGATGAAACTGAACTCCGCTTTTTCAGACTGTCAGAGTCAGAGAATCACCAATCGCTGTTTAAATGACATTAAAACTCAAAGTAATCACTTTGGTAATCTAAAACACTTTTCAGATGGAACTGTAATCTGATTACCACCCATTTAAAATGTAACTGTAATGAAATACAGTTACTCAAATGTTGTATTTTAAATACGCAACTAAGTTACTTGTATTTCGTTACTGCCCAACCCTGTGTACATGCGAATATTTCAATCATTTATTTGTAGTATTGTAGAACTACTTTGGACTAAGTGTGATTGCAAATATATATGGGGTACTATCACTTTACCATGGTACCACCGCGGTACTTTTTTTTGTAAATGTCAGCACATTGTTGCTTAGTCAAAACCTCACTCAGATAGTAATCTATAACATGATCAATAAGAGGTAATGTCAGAGGAATTCCCCTTTGTATGACTATAACCACACTGTACTTCCATTGTACGTGCTTTGATTTGTCTTTTAATACTGTTTATGATCCAAATGCAATATTCTGGCGTGCCAATATAGTTTTGCTCATGTACAAGTTTGTTTGCCTTTTCCCCCTCTTTTTTTGGCATGAAACTGCTTGTGCGGTTTCATCGCCTCAGGAATTATAGTAATGACACATCATGTTTGACAATACGCACGATATGTGTGCATGTCTGTGTGTGTCGGCCCGTGGGAACGGTTTCATTTTGGAATCTGCAACCACAGGGCATAAAAACAGGAGTTGAATGAGAGGGCGAAAGAGAGTGTGTGCCAACACTGTAACTGACAAATGTTTGATTACTCGAGCTCGAGAGACAAATTACTGAAGTTGAAACTGTAGATTCATTTTGCATTCCTAAATGCAAATCTGCAAGTGTTTGTGGAAAGGTTAAGGTTGAAAAAGTCAACTAAATGCACTCGGTTCTCTTTGATTTGAGAACAGCGGTACTTCCTTTTTCCGCTGTTCCTAAAACTCCCTTCCTTCCCATTTGAGAGCACACATTTCACAGGGACGGAGGGCTTGAGTTTACCAGTAAAAATGTGTAAACAAAACTGGATTTGTTACTTTTATTTCTTTCTTATTTTATGCAACAACAACAACAAAAAAACTTTGAGATTGAGGTTTAGTCTTCAAACAAGGAAAAAGTATTTAATGGTTTAACAAAAATAAACTAAATTCAAGATTCTATGAAAACATGTTTATTTTCAAGTCTACTTTAGATTGTGAATATATATATATATATATATATATTAGTGGTTTCAAATCGATTGATAACGATTAAATCACATCTAACATAAACATAGTAATATATATATTAAATCGCACGTAACAAAAGTATGCAAATATGTGTGCAAAAATATATGTATGCAAAAATTGTGATTAATCACATCTAACAAAAGTATGTAAATATGAATATATATATATATATATACATACTATAAATTCACAAACGTTTACTTTAGATGCGATAAATCAATTTGACAGCACTTATAGATATATATATATGTGTGTGTGTATTAGTGCAGTCAAATCGATTAATTGCATCTAGCAAAAGTATGTAAATATATGTGTGTATATATATATAAATTCATACACACATTATATAGTTGCAAACTTTTACTTTAGACGTGATTAATCGCGATTAATCGATTTGATAGCAATTACATACAAATATATTAGCATATGTGTATGTTAAACAGGATTAATCGCAATTAATCGATTCAAAAGCACTTATATATAAATATATTAGTATATGTGACTGTTAGATGGGATTAATCGTGATTAATCGATTCAAAAGCACTATATATACATATATATATATATATATATATATATAGTGTGTGTGTGTGTACATATATTTAACACACATAAATATACATACATATATATATATATATATACTCTAAAACAAGTCCATAAAAATAGGGCAGAATTTATTGCGGTGCATTTAAAAGGTTAACTTGTTGTCTACGGAGATTGCGAGTTAACCAGATCATTTTTTTTAGCCAACTTCTTGACCTGAGATGTCTCATCAGATGCAACAGAACAGCATGGCTGGTTGACTAGTCTAACTCGGGTAACTAGCACAGAGCCCCATCATGATCAAAGAGCAGCGAGTGTGACTGAGTTTAAACGGCGTCTGTCACCTCCTGAATGAGTGAAGTACTGTAATCACCTGATGAATTTCACACATACACACTGCAAACGAGTCCTCGCATGCTGCCCTGATGCGTCTGTGCCATCCCTCCCCCGGCCAAAGTTTGAATAATAAGGCTTTATTTGCATCTCTAAAGCTGATGACAGACACAACCCCCATTGGAGAAATCTCAAATCTGAGCTGAGCATGCCTGTACACTTTACCCTGCAGTACACATGTGTGTGTGTCAACACAAACACACATATAGGCACAGTACATCAGGATTTAAGAGAGACCGGGCTGCAGTCTTTCCACACACACACACACACACACACTGATAGTTGTGTGCTGGTGAGAAAGAAGACACTTCAAGCTTCATGGCAGGAAACGAGCCCAATTCACACAGAACAGACAGAACTGAGATCTGAACCCACAAATGAGTGACGGTCAAATCTGCAGCTGACATCCTGAATGTATTTATAGTCTTGCCGTAATCACGAGGCATAATAACCTCAATCATCGTTTTAACTTTCTTTTAAGACCTTAAAAATGTTTTTAGGTCACATTTAAGTAAAGGCAAACCTGAGCGTGAAACATCAACAGACAATAAGATGTTATTTTAAGTGCACGCACGCTCATGTTTACCAAAGCTGAAATCACCTGATAATCTCCTCAGACAGCAGAACGTGTGCATTCATGGGTATTTGTGTTTGTTTGTTTGTGTGTGTATATAAAGATCTCATATTTCAGTAGGTTTAGTGCTACAATGCCACCATAAACATCTCAACATCTCACAGATCCGTTTCTCATTTCAGTTTTAAAAGATTCACATCTACTCCAGTCTGGTCGAGTCTTGTTTCTGAATGTACTTTTATATGTAGAGTTTTAAAGATTTAGTCTGATGATTTATGTTTTTGGGACAGCAAAGCTAGCACTCTGAAAAGATTTGATACCGCAGATGGATTGCACATACATTTTTATACACACACATACATACACATATATATGCAGACGCACTCACTACTATTCAAAAGTTTGGGGTTGGAAAGATTTTTAAAATGGTTTTGAATGTTCTGCTGACCAAAGCTGCATTTAATTCATTAAAAATACAGTAAAAACAGTAATATTATGAAATATTTTTACTATTTAAAATAACTGTTTTCTATGTGAATATATTCTAAAATGTAATTTATATCCAGTGATCAAAGCTGAATTTTCAGCATCGTGCCTCCAGTCTTCAGTGTCACATGATCCTTCAGAAATCATTCTAATATGGTGATTGGCTGCATTTCTGATTATTATCAATGTTGGAAACAGTTCATATTTTCTTCACATACTTTTCTGTTTCTTTTTTTTAATCTCTCATCTTGTCTTGTTTTCTATTCTCATCTGAATTTTTTTTATCTGGCAGTGATTCTTATTTTGATTGTGTGTGTGTTGTCTCATCTCATTTGGTATGTTTGTCTCTTGCTGATGTGTGTGTGTGTGTTTCTCAGCTGTTCGCTGTATCATTTTCTCTAAGTCTCCGACAACTGCTGTCCAGACCTCGCCCTGGGGTTGGTCCTCTCGCTTTCCAAAAACAGACTCCTTAAACACTCATGGGGCTTTCGTTGACTTATCGAGCGCGTGTTCTGTGTTCTTGCCAGCATCTTGTGGACGTTGTACAACATGTGGCATAAGCCGTCTCTGTCTGTGCTCTCGTTGAAGGTTTAATGCTGCTCACCATTTAAACAGTGTCCTTGAGACAAACTCCTGCGCTCAGCATCCTCCAAAATATCTCACAGCATTCTGCTCATAGCAGACCGCCATGTCTCTCTCGCTCTGTCTCCTTGACCTCGAGCCTCTGGCATCTCTCTTTACTCTCTCTTTCTTAACGTCTCTTTCTCACGCTTCGAGCGGATGCGTGTCTCTGCCAGGAGTGTGTCCATCATATAACGTTTCACTTTGACTCCATCAATGAGAAGAAGATTTCACTCTCACTCTCTCAGATTCACACAGCAGGGGTTGTGTTCATGTTCTTTTATTACTTTCTAAGTAGATGCAGCAGGCAAGTGTGTGTGATTTTTGCCAGACAACAACATTTCTGTCAGAGGATAACCCCGTCCCTGCCCATAAATTATCCCTAAAATCAGAGGGAAATTATATAATAACACTAATGTAGAAGCACCATGGTTGTAAACCTAAACTTGACTGGTCAAAGGTCTGGTTAAACTTATAAAATATAATATTCAAATATTATATATACCATTTAAAAGTTTGGGGTCAGTAAGATTCAGTGTTATTTTAACGTTTATTTTAGTTTTATTAATATTTTGAATTAGCTTTTATGTTTGTTTTAATTTTTAGTAATCTCATTGTGTTTTGTGATTTTATAGTTGTTGTTTCTTTAAGTATTAGGTTTTTTTTTCAGTTTTAGTTAGCTTTAGTTTTTATTTTATTTCCAGTTAATAATTGTAATATTTCAGTTTATTGCCAACATTTATGATTTTCGTTTAGTTTAAGTTTTTCAACTAATATATTTTCTTTCAGCTTTTTTTTTTTTACTGAACAAAAATGTTTTTAATACTCTTAGTTTTAGTACACGACAATAACCCTGGTAAGATATTTCTTATTTTTTAAAGAAAATATATAAAATATATTCTGACTTTATATCACAATTCTGACTTTATATCTCGCAATTCTGACTTTATAACTCAATTCTGACTTTATAACTCGCAATTCTGACTTTATATCTCACAATTCTGACTTTATCTCACAATTCTGACTTTATATCTCGCAATTCTGACTTTATAACTCAATTCTGACTTTATAACTCGCAATTCTGACTTTATATCTCTCAATTCTGACTTTATAACTCGCAATTCTGACTTTATATCTCACAATTCTGACTTTATATCTCGCAATTCTGACTTTATAACTCAATTCTGACTTTATATCTCACAATTCTGACTTTATATCTCACAATTCTGACTTTATATCTCGCAATTCTGACTTTATATCTCGCAATTCTGACTTTATATCTCGCAATTCTGACTTTATATCTCATAATTCTGACTTTATATCACACAATTCTGACTTTATATCACACAATTCTGACTTTATATCTCGCAATTCTGACTTTATATCTCGCAATTCTGACTTTATATCTTGCAATTCTGACTTTTATATCGCGCATCTCTGATTATCTCGCAATTCTGACTTTATATCTCGCAATTCTGACTTTATATCTCGCAATTCTGACTTTATAACTCAATTCTGACTTTATATCTCACAATTCTGACTTTATATCTCACAATTCTGACTTTATCTCACAATTCTGACTTTATATTTCGCAATTCTGACTTTATAACTCAATTCTGACTTTATATCTCGCAAATCTGACTTTATATCTCACAATTCTGACTTTATCTCACATTTATGACTTTATATTTTGCAATTCTGACTTTATAACTCGCAATTCTGACTTTATATCTCGCAATTCTGTGGAAAAAAGTCCGAATTTTCTTCTTTTTTTTCAGTGGCGGAAACGGGTTTCAATAGGACTTTCCTATGGTAAAATGTGAGTATAAATAGTTTTGTATGTGATGAGTGCTGCTGTCCGTCTGCATAAATCCCGTGTGTGTGTGTGTGTGTGTGTGTGTGTGTGTGTGTGTGTGTATTTATATGCCAGTGTGTGAGAGACAACGAGACTGCTTTAAGACCACTCGTAACAGACAGCTGTTGTAGTGAAATGCTAACCACGCTAAATGCTAATGTGTTTAATGGTTAAAGGCCGTGCGAGCTGACAGTCCTCTGAACCTGACACTACAACCCCTCGACACACACACACACACACACACACACATCGACACTTAAACACTCACGCGAATCCTGAGGTGAAAATGCGGGAAACTCGCGCGGGAAAATCAACCACGTCATGAGGATTTTCAGCTAAACCACATAAAACATGGATTTGCCTGAGCTGGTTAAGTTGTATTTGGTTTAATAACAATTCTTATTATTAGAGTTCTGTTGCGCTAATCAAGGCTGCATTAAATTGCTAAAAATACAGCAATATTGTGAAATATTTTTCTACTATACATTTCTATTTGAATATATGCTAAAATATAATTTATTCCTGTGATCAAAGCTGAATTTTCAGCATCATTACTCCAGTGTTCAGTGTCACATGATCCTTCAGAAATCATACGGTGATTTGCTGCTCAAGAAACAGTTTTGATTACTATCAGATGAAAACATTTTTAATTTATTGTGGAAGCCATGATATATTTTTCTTTTCAAAAATAACATTTATTTGAAATAACATGACATGTCACTTCTTATCGACCCCAACGTTTGCCTAGGTCAGTTCAGAGGTCACTAAAAATGTTTGCCCGCAGAATGCTGCCATTGACCGATCAGAATCAAGTATCACACACATGTATCTCAATGCTGTGTGTATGTTTGAGGCCAAAAATCAGCCAGTGACACTGACCTTTTGCTCTTTGGAGGAGGAGGAGGAGTGCATGTGTTGGTGTGTGTGAGTGTGTGTGAGTGTGTGTGTGTGTGTGTGTGTGTGTGTGTGGGGAGAAGCTAGTTCTCATGGTCTGATGTCTCACGGGACACTGCGACAGATGTGACGTCTGCCCTCCCTCTCGTTCTCACACACACACACACACACACACACACACACACACACACTGCAATCCTACACTATCCCCGTTCATGTGCACGTCCTTCTTATACACGTCCATTTGTTTCCCATGTGCGTTTGCATGCACCTGCACACGTGTGCGCACATGTCTGCGTTGCATGCGGACAGCATATCTAGGCGGTGTGAAACGGCACAGATAAACGCTCTGGGTGTGTTTGTGGGAGTGAACGGCGATGCTAAAGAGCGCAGCCTCAGGTGATCTATCAAGATGGGTGCAGGTTTGGGCCTGAGGCCGTCACACTCGAGTTAATGACACGGTACGATCAGAAAACACCTCCACATGATGAAGAGATTGGCATCTGAGAGCTTCTCACAGTGGAGCAGGAGGAAGAACAATAAAACATGACATGAACAGCTCCTCTGCTCTCATCTCACACCATGTTTTGTGTTTTATTCATCATTAATCACTGTTTAGTGAAGGAATTAAGGGGTTATGGAATTGTATGTAGCTTAAGGGGATCTTTTTCTGCACCAGGGTTTAATGTGGGAAAGTTGAGGCTAAAAACACTTAAACAATGAAAGAAAAGCCTCCTAAACAAAGAGAGTATTTATATTTATTGCATCTTGATTTGCCTCAGTTTAGGGACACTTTTGACTACTTAATCTTAAAAATGAAAATTCTCCAAGATATGAATTATGAATTTAATTTGTTAAAATATTGTTCACAGAGCTTGATGGAGGAGTTTGGTATTATAAAGTTTTGTTTGTATTAACACATTTATTTTCAAATAGAATTTACTTGCAATATAGAAAAAATGAAAAAAGTAAATTGTTTTCTGAATTAAAAGTTCAAACACTGGCAATGTGTTTATATACGTGTGTGTAAAAAATTCTCAAAAGCTTCTAAATTCCAAATTATTTGAAAATATAATGTTTCAGATCTTGGGAAAATGTTTAAGCTGTAAGAAAGAATTGTTGGTGTAACTTAAAAAAGTAAGTTACCTTGTTGCCTTAAAATTTTGAGTTCATTGAAATGAAAAAAATTGAGTTAATACAATGAAGTCGATTGATTTAATTAACACAAACTCTAAATATTATGTTATCTGAACTGAATGAATCATCTAAGTTGATTTGACAAAAGAAAAAGTGTTGTATTTACGTTTGTAGAAGTTCCTGAAATATCAAAAATTACAATTTATAAAAATACTGTCGAAGTTAAAATCTGGACAAACGCACCTTTTCAACACTCAGATAAACGAAAATCAATTCTAACCACAGTCTGTCCTTTAAAACATAAATGCATTTCTTTTAAGTGATTTTTTTCCCTAAAAAAAAATCATTCTCACTCTAATAATGATCATGTGTTGTTCTTCCAAACGGATACACCTCACATGATTGTTCTTATACTATTAATCCCAAACTAGGGCCTGAAGAATCACTCATATGTATATTGATCGAGAGAGAGAGAGAGAGAGAGAGAGAGAGAGAGAGTGTTTATTAGGCTGATACTAAAATGTTCCCTCTCAACTCCAATAATTCATCACTCTTACACAAACAACACACACACTTTTCCTCAAATTTTTCCTCACACACTCCTTGCCGTTCACACGCCTCCCTGTCTCGCCCTCTTGCTCAGACCTGTCGACCGAAACTGCCTCACTCAGCAGTGTGTGTGTGTGTGTGTGTGCGTGTGTGTTTGTACCCCACACTGCTGGCACTCGTTCATTCCCACTCTCAAATGATCATGTGTTGTTCTTCCAAATGGACACACCTCACATTATTGTTCTAGTACTATTAAATGTTCACACACACACACACACACACACAAGCTAAAACACCATATGCAGTAAATACTTTAATTCCAAAAGGCACCAAAATCACAAAAATATCTGACGTACAAATTACGTTCTATGTAAGTACATTATAATTACAATATCAACACATTGCACATTTCATTATTACTGGTATGTAGACAACTTAGTGTAATTTAAAACTAACTAAATGTGCACAGCAATAATATTGGAGGTAATACCCGATACAGTGACCCCAAAAAATGGACCCTTGAGTCTAAAAGGGAACATTAGCTAATTTTCTGGGAAGCTTACGAAGAAACGTTCTTCCAGTAACATTAATAGAACTTTCGTTCAAAGTTGTCTGGCCTTTAATTGTTTATGGAACATTTTTAACGGAAACAGTTTCTTAAATGTTACTAGTTGTTTCAGAGAACATTCAAAAGCAACATTCCCTTTATGTTCGCAAAATGAAAACTGGATGTTTTGAAAGAACGTTTTCATATCTTAATGGGAACGTTATCACAACGTTGTTTTTGTGACGTGCGATGCACTGTGTGGCTTTGAATCAGCTGCTTAAAACAAATGCTACTTGGTTTGATATTTTCTTATCTAATGCAATGACATTCAGACATTCATTTTTGTGGCCACTGTACAGTCTGTTTGTGATCTTCTGAATGCACAAACACTAATGCAATAAACAAACATGAAACAAAAGTGCAGACAAAATGAGAAATGCATGCCTGCATTTAAACAGCAAAAACCTGATTTTCCATATAACAGCCCACTTTGACTTCAGTCAGTTTTTATGTTGACATCGGCGCCCTCTACTGTCTAATCTACAACAGGACGTTTTTTCATTCACATGATCTGTTTCCCCTACAGGTCAAAAGAGGCACTGCACAGATTAGGACAACAGCCCCGGATGAATAACTCTCTTCTTTGATGGAAGTTTGACTTCACTGCACAATATTTCACAAATCTGTACCCTCACTGTTCAAAGCTCTTCTTTTATATTATATGCAGTGTTCAGACCATAATATCACTGATGAATCTAAGTAAGAGCTTGTATGAGCCAACATTAGTATAATTACCAACAGCTCTTTATTGTCCAGGTATAACATGGCTTTTTGTAAATGATCTGGTTCTTGTGGTGAGTTCTGACCGGTTAAAGGGACAGTTCACCTAAAAATGAAACTTACCCCAAGCCATCCTAGGTGTATATGACTTTCTTCTTTCATACAAATTCAATCAGAGAAATGTTAAAAAATATTCGGGCTCTTCCAAGTTTTATAATGGTAGTGAATGCAGATTTTGAAGCCAAAAAAAAGTGCATCCATTCATCGTAAAAGTACTCCACACGGCTCCATGGGGTTAATAACGGCCTTCTGAAGCGAAGCGATGGGATTTTGTGAGAAAAATGTCGATATTTAAAACTTTCTAAACTAAAATAACTAGCTTCCGGCAGACGATCGGCTTAAGAGTAACTCCTGAAGCGATGCATGACGCAGGATGTAGGAGATTCGAAAGCTTGGATGCCTCTCATGGTTCAAACTACTGTGGCTGTGCAACAAACTCAAGCTCCTCTTCTCTTATACCGAAATCCTCTGAAATTTCTCTTTAAAAATTCTCATTTTAGACTTCTAATTCATGGTCGGTGTTTTGTCTTGCTCTATGCTTGCTCTATGAAGCTAGTTATTATAGTTAATAAAGTTTGAAAAATTAATATATTTAAATATATATATATATATATATATATATATATATATATATATATATATTTACATTTTATTAATTCATTTATTTTTTACAAAAAACAATAGCTTCAGAAGGCCATTAATAACCCCCCGGATTACTTTTATGATGGATGGATGGATGCACTTTTTTTGGCTTCAAAATCTGGCCAACCATTATAAAGCTTGGAAGAGCCAGAATATTTTTAAATATAACTCCAATTGTATTTGTCTAAAAGAATGGCAATTTATTTATATAGCACAATTAAATACAACCTATATAGTCTAATATGCTTTACAATAACTAAAATCACAGAAATCATAAAAAGTAAAAAAGCAAAAAAAAACAAAGTACACAAAGAATTGTAGAAAAATACCATAAAATAAACTAAAAATAGCGCTTCAGCGTTATAAAATAATAATAAAATTCGATGTAAGGGTGCTTCAACATGTATTATATGCTTTGTTAAACAAATATGTTTTTTACTTAGATTTAAAAACAGATAAAGACGAAGCCAGTCTACTTGAAATGGGAAGAAAAAGAAGAAGAAAAGAAGAAAGTCAAATACATCTTGAGGGTGATTCAATCATGGGATCATTTTGATTTTTGGATGAACTAACCCTTTAAATCTAGTTGAGTTCTGGTGTGTCAGTCGTGGACCGGCACCGGCGGTTCTGTACAGGCAACGCTTCGGGTACATGAGCCAGCGGATCCGGACGGATCAGGAACCTGCAGAAAAACAGAGCACTTTGAGTCGTGTTTGAGGTTTTACTCTGATAATGTGACTCTTGGCATTGACAAGTTTGTGTGTATGCATATGTATGAGAAAAAAGCTTGTGCTTTATGAGGGCCAAATGTCACCACAAATTTGTTTAGACCTGACCCACACACACAAACACACAATAAATATGACCAAATGTCCCAATAAAAATAGTAAAACCTGGAATGACCAACATTTTGGAGATTTTTGGGTGGTCTGCAGGGTTGGGGAGAAACGAAATACAAGTAACTTAGTTACGTATTTAAAATACAAAATTTGAGTAACTGTGTTTCATTACAGTTACATTTTAAATGGGTGGTAATCAGATTACAGTTACATCTGAAAAGTGTTTTAGATTACCAAAGTGATTACTTTAGCGATTGGTGATTCTCTGACTCTGACCGTCTGAAAAGCGGAGTTAAGTTTCATGTTTTCGACCGTTGTCATGTTTTGTGATAGTTGTTTGTGAGTCATTTTATAATTGTAAAAAAGGTCACCGCAACTTTTCTCACAATTTGTTTTTTCCCCTCACAATAGTGAGTTTGCATTTCACAATTCTGACTTTTTCCCTCAGAATTGTGTGATATAAACTTATCTCATAATTTTGACTTTTATCAATATTGTGAGTTTATATCTCATATTTTTGACTTCATAACTCGCAATTGCAACTTTACATCACGCAATTCTGAGGGAAAAAGTCAGAATTGTGAGATAAAAACGTTTTTGTGTTTGTTCCACACTTATTAGTATTCCAAAGTATTCTAAAATATTTAGATTAAGTTACTAAACTTGAGTAATGTAACAAAATACGTTACAAATGACTTTTTAAAGCATGTATTTTGTAATCTGTAGTGAAATACATTTTAAAAGTAACCCACCCAGCCCTGGTGGTGTCCTCGAGAAAAACATATGAAGGTTCCAGGTAATGCCTTTAAAGGGATAGTTCAGCTAAAAATTAAAATTCTGTCATCATTCATTCACCCTCATGTTGTTTCAACCAGATAATTGGCGGCACCCATTGACTAACAATGGAAGTCAATGGGTGCTGTCAACTTTATCAACACTCTTTAAAAAAATATCTCTTCTTTTGTATTCAACAGAAGAAAGAAACTCATACAGGCTTGAAACAACACGAGGGTAAGTAAATGATGACAGAATCTTCATTTTTGGGTGAACTATCAATTTAAACCTGTAAAGCCTGAAATCTATTTTTTTTTAATAAGTGTTTTGTTGAGTATCATATTTGATACGTTATGCTTTTATGGCTCGTATCATTTCATATACTGTATTGAGAATATGGAGCTCATTCTGTAGGAGAAAAAAACTGATGCCCAAACTGAGTAAAAATATGCAAATGTAGTGCAGATGCACAAAAAGTAAGATGAAATTCTGTTGGGTTGTAATGTAAATCAATGAGATCTTTATAACAGACTACTTGCATAAAATGCATATAAATGATAATATTAATGAAAGGTATGTGTGCATGCCTGTATTTGCGTGTGCTCTGTCAGGATGTGCTACATACACTACATCATTGAGCTGCAGCAGCGTGTCGGGGGCGGGGTTTATGAGCACATATGAGATGGAGTTCTGCTGGTCATTCAACTCATCTGGAACAGAGATTGGTGGATACACATGTCACTCAAACCATATGGGTGTGGTTAAATAAAGTTCCACAGGGAAAGATGGACTACACCTACACAAAAAAACTTTTTGCCTCAATGTACGGTACTACAATTTATTATGTGCTATATAGCATGTAATACAATACAGTTAATAAGTATATTATCATTCAGTGGCAGTAATAATGGGAATACGGTTAATTAAATCTCATGCACTGAACTTTTTCAGATGCTGTCTCATCAGTACAGTAGAAGGTGTTTACCTTGCAAATAGCCCAAATTAACTCTGTTCATCACATCACTGGCTGTTAGATTTGTGACATCTTCTATATGAGATTGAAGACAGAATAAAAAAAGAGGAAGAGAGAACTGAAGGGGATATTTAGGATCAAAATTATTATCTATAAACATAATTTATGACAATACAAAGGCATTTCTGACCAAAAATGTAACCACATATTCAGGATTCAACATAAATCAGTCTTCACAACCCTTTTTACTGTGAAAAAGTGAAATTTATGACAGGACTTGATTTTATCCATCAGAAATTTGTGTAAACGGAAGGGTTTATGGTGGGTACAGTTTCTAAAATAAACATGATTTGGATAGGTCTCCCAGTTATGTTCCATAAACAGAATTCAATTACTGTACTTAAAGTGACCATGAAGTCAAAATGAAATATTGCAGTGTTTATTATAAATGATTTATCAGTGCACATCATTATTTATTTTAATTAATGTACCCTTGTAAACTTTAATCACAACACTCGCTTTAATCAACATAACTTCGCCCTCTTGCAGCAACATCTCTTCTCTGATGATGTAATGGTGAGAGGGCGGGGCAACCTGTCACTCATACGAGATCAACCAATAGCAAACCACAACCATCCAATCAATTCCCCATGGCCAAAATCAAGTCTCTCTCTACATTTTCTTTTGTTCGGGATGCTGTTTCACTTAGATATACATCACAATAGGGAGGAACAAACTATGACAAATTCAGTTTCAAGCTGACTTTAAGAATAAACATATTATACATATTATTTATAGTACTAATGAAGTAAAGGGTATGGTTTACTGTATCCAGCCGTGTGAAGGCCCAGGTGCTGCATGCGGTTCCTGACCAGCTCCGTAAGCTCCTCCCTTTCCGAGCGTCGTAGCACGCCCAGTCGCTGCTGGATGGAGCTGAGGGAGGAGTCGCTCCTCTTCACGCTCCGCCTACTGAGACGCCTCGTCCAGTACATGCTCTTCTTTCTCAAGAGCGGGTGATCTGATTGGTCACTGCTGGAGGAACTCCGGGTGAGGATCTTTGACTCCTCCCCCTTCTCCCTGGTGTCGTTTAACCCCTCTATGCTGACGGAGCCTTGAAACTGGAGGCAGAGGTCAAAGAGAGAGAGATAGAAAGAAAGATAGATAGATAAATAGATAGACAGACAGATAGACAGACAGACAGACAGATAGACAGACAGATAGATAGATAGACAGACGGATAGACAGACAGATGGATAGATAGACAGACGGATAGACAGACGGATAGACAGACAGATGGATAGATAGATAGATAGTCAGTCTACATACCTCAGGGGGTGCGTGTGATTCCGTGCGGTAGATTCCAATGGGAATCTCTGAACTAGACGAACAGAACTTCTGGAAGAGTCTCCCGTATGTGCGGATCCAGAGGTCAGCCTCGCATACGTGCATCTACACACAGAGAAAGATGATCATAACCAAACACTGAAAGATCACTGCAAACGAGATTACAACACATCTAAACACATAAATGTGCTACACTCACAGCACACAGGTACCCTGATCCAGGCGTGGTGTCCAATCCCAGCAGTAATCTGGCTATTGGGATCATGTAGTCCTTCACAAAACACTCATACACAAAACAGACCCGAAATGAACATTAAACAAAAGCTGAAAATTCAGCTTTGCATCACAGGAATAAATTACATTTTTAAAATATATTCAAAATAGGGATTATTGTTTTGATCAAATAAAAGCAGCCTTTGTGAACATTAGAGTCTTCTTAAAAAAACATTAAGAAATTGTATCAACCCCAAACGTCTACCTTGAATGCACGGCAACTCACCAAGTACATAAATGCACGTTACTATTTGTAATTGTAATGTTCAATTCCTGAGCACAAGAGGGTGCTGTGACTGAGTTTATTAGGGATAAGCCAAACATTTGTGTATAATTAAAATTATTTATTTTATTTATTTATTATTAAAGGCACACGCATACACACACACATATATATATTTACCTGGTACAGGAGTGTGTCCAGCATACTGATGCTGAAGACTCGACCAGCAGCAAACGGAAGACGGAACATGAAAGCGAGATTCGAGCCTTTGTCACGTTCCTTCTGTTGATCAAACACACACATTTACAAAACTGCAGTATTCAATAATTAAATGCAAATATAAATGTGCTTTCCTCTCTCTATTTCTCACCTTCTCTAGTTTGGACAGGGCGAGGGAGTAACAGTCCTTCGCTCTGAACTGCATGAATCTCATGTTTGACGGGTGAGTCAGTTCTGTGATTATACTGAGACTTGGAAACAACCTGGAGAGACAGAGAGAAAAGACTAACATGACATTTTATTAGTTCATGCATTCCATGGGAATCGAACCCATGACCATTGTGACGGTACCGTGCTGTACTGTTTGAGCAATAGGAACGCTGTTATGCAAATTATGTGAGGTCAGCTGATGTAGTCTCACCTGAACATGGTCTGCACATTGACGATAGTTTTAGCGTCAGCCATATAGTCTTCCTCTGCACTCATAGTGCTTTCTTTATCCACCACCACTAGATTATCAGCATACAGAACGCCACACTGCAATAGGCTGTCCAAACTGTCAATCACACACGCATCCAATCAGTTCACCCACGTCTACAGAGATATATTTGAATTGTCTATCAAAGATAGGGCTGTATGACTGATTGAAATAAACCGAAATCACGATTGCAAAGGTTTGAATCGAATAAATATGTGCTGAAATTTATATTATTTTTCTTTAACACTCACTTTTTTATTTTACAGTGAAATATTACAGTGCATATTTATTATTTTTATTTTATTTAGTTAAAGTAATCATAATAGTTATTATTATTATTATTATTATTCAATAATATTTACTAATTAAATGCAATGCGATATAAAAAATATAAAACTCCCAATGCAATATAAAATGCTAAATAAATAACAACAACAGCAGCAATAATTATTATTATTTTATAGTCATATTTATTACAAAATCTTTGGCCAAATTGTGTAGTATTTGAATAGTATTTTTAATTAAACTCATTTAAAATTATACTAATTTAGAAAAATCACATTTTGTGATCACAAATCATGCAGTCCTTGGCAAAAAAGCCAATTTTTAAAAAGATTTTTTGTCTATCTATACTTGTCAATGGTGCCACCCATATAATACACCATTGGGAAGCAGGATATGGCCTCAAGGAAGTGGTCATCAGGTCTGCAGGAAGTAGAAAAACATTCGTAAGGCTCATGAAACACACGTGAGGCGAATGAGAATGTGTTGGTCTGTGTGCTCACAGGTTGTCTAACAGCAGGACTATAGGGTTGAGTTCCCTTCTCGGTCTGTAATAGGCTCTTAGAGGCACTATGAAGTTGTAAAGGCCGTTTCCAGCCGTCTCAGCGGAAACGATGATGAGCTTGTTTTTGAAGCCATACGCTTTTGCGTCTTCAAAGGTAACATGCTCACAACCCTATAATAAAAATTGTCAGACCAATATGACATTCTTATGTGATCCAATGTAATGCATATTGCGCAAATGCAACGTTTGGAAGACATTCGTACCTTGTGGAAGCTGGTGCTCACCTGGTCAAGCCGTAAACAGCAGAAAGGGGCTTTCTGGGGCAGGAGATGGCAAAGGGTCGGGGAACTCCCAATGTATGGAGAATTTGGAGGGTATCCTTTCACAAATCTGAGGAAAATAACATTAAAATACACCATAACAGGGTTTATTTATAGTTTAGTCATAAATATATCAACATTTACTCATTTCATTTGACACTTGTTTGATTTTTTTCTAGTGAAACATGCTCTTATATATAGGGCTGCATGATTTGGGAAACAAAACTTAATTACGGGTTTTGAAATAGAAATTGTGATTATGATTTTAAAAAAATCCAGGTTTGCTGTGTTTGTTTGTAGGGCTGCATAATTTTGTCAAAAATGATCTGATTATATATCAACCTCACTATGAAATAATCATATAAAGTACTATTATTTGAGAGCAGACAGTCACCAGTGGCTGTCAAACTAAAAAAAGAAGAAAGGAAAAAAAGCATCACAAAACTACTCTAGTGCCTTTAAGCTTCATAAATCATTTTCAATAAAAAAATAATTTTGCTTGTGATGTTGAAACAAACCACAAAACCCATTTGAATTTATACAAATACTTTGTAAAACTCTATTATACCGCCGTATATTATACAGTTAACTGTAAATTTAAGTGTATAATATTGATTGGTGTTGTTGTTTGAATTAAGAAAAAGAAAGACAGAAAACATTCATACAGACTTAAAGGTACAGTAAGCAATTTCTGAGAAACGCCGTTGAAAGTGGATCGGACCGAGCACCAAAACACTTGTAGCCAATCAGTAGTAAGGGGCGTATACTCTCCTAATGTGTCCGTGTTGCATAGTGTGTTTGTGAATTTGGGGGCAGAGTTATCAAGACAGGGGTGTGATCCTATTGGGCAGGGGCGTGTTTGTTTTTGATGAATTTAAATATCATCAGCGTTTCTCAAAAATCACTTACTACAGCTTTAACTCACTCATTAGCTGTTACGTCTTCATCTGAGTGTCCCGCCTCATCCTCTGATTGGTCACTGAGCAGATCACATGGCAGTAAGGAGGCGGAGTCAGCGATCTCCAGAACAGGCGCGATGCTTGGGCGTCTACTTCCATGTTCGTTCTCTGGGGGCGGGGCTAGTTTGACGCCGCTCTTGGTGGGACTGGTGTTCTGGAAATCCATGGCAACTGTTCCTGTAAACAATCGACTGTTATAAACAGACTCTCTGACAACTTCCTGTCTTTCTTCTACGCATTCTCGCTTACCCATGCTAGCAATGATACTATGAACAGGTAGGCCAGATGGGCTGTTTAAAATGTCACAGTGGCCCCTCCCCTTTCCCTGATCTTCTTCCTGTCTGAAGATGAAGGCGGAGTTTTCCTCCTTCGTAATGTTGATGTAGTAGCAGGTGTCGCTGGTGGACATGATGTGCCGCGGTCCAGGATTCAACAAGATGCTTTTGTTATCTTCTCTCTTCACACCGATCATACACACACCGTACCTACAAGCAAGCAGCCAGCCGTTAAACATTTTAAACACATTTTATATGTTTTAAATAGTGTGCAAACCTACTTTTTGTGAGCGTGAAAGGCCGCGTAGGTAAAGCTTTTGCCGTTGTACTCTCTGAAGAACATACTGTCACCCAGGCGGATATGATACACCTCGTTACCCGAACAACGGCCATACATCCTCTGCCACTGCTCCGGAGACTGCTGCCCCTCTCTGAAAGAGTTTTAACATGTTATTATACTATTTGTCCTAGTATAATAAGTGTTTATAACTTAAAATAAGATATACTAATTACAGGAACACGTTTATTGGAACTGGATGGGATTAAATGCTTTGTTTTGTGTATGAAAAAGCACAGTGATGATGGAACTTATTACTTAAAGATTATTATTATTATTATTATTAAAAGTTTGGGGCCGGTGAGATTTTTCAATGTTTCTGAAAGGAGATCTTCTGCTCATCAAGGCTGCATTAATTCGATCAGTAAAACAGCAATATTGCGAAATTTAAAATAACTGTTTTCTATTTGAATTGAATTTAAAATATAATTTATTCCTGTGCTCAAAGCTGCATTTTCAGCATCATTCCTCCAGTCTCCAGTGTCACATGATCCTTCAGAAATCATTCTGATTGATTTGCAGCTCAAGAAACATTTCTGATTATTATCAATCCAGAAAACAGCTTCATATTTTTGTGGAAACGGTGATACAATTTTTTCAGGATTCTTTGATGAATAGAATAATATATATATTTTTTTTTTAAACTGCATTTATTTGCAATAGAAATCTTTTGCTTTACTGTCACTTTTGATGAATTTAATGCATTCTTGCTGAGTAAAAGTATTCATTTATGATCACACTGTAAAACCTAATGCTCAAAATAATTAATTGGTTTGAGTAAGGTAACTTAAATTAAACAAATTAGTTAAATCAAATGAACTTTTTTGAGTTCACCATCATGGTGACAAGCTTAGTTTGAGAACAGAAATATGTGAAATTGTCTATATTGCAGCAATTGTTATGCAATGCTAATGATATCAAAGCATTGTGCAACCAAATAGCAAGTCAGCATTTCCTGAATTATCTAGTTAAAGCTAGCCAAGTTTCCATTACTAAAAATGTTTAAGTTGAGATTACAAGATTTAAGTTAAATGTATGAGTTAGCGTACTCAATTATTCCAAGTCAAGAGCAATTAAAATGTATGAGTACAAAATAAAAATCTGCCAGTTCTGATTACTTAAAATTTAAATTTCTTAACTTAAAAAATTTGATATAACTGAATACCTAATTTTTTTTTAGTTTTGCAAACTTTTTCAGGTTTACAGTGCATAATAGTATCGAAAAAACATGATATTACAGCTTGAAAAAACATGGTTACAAAAAGAGGAGTGTTTGGGAAACTTGTTTGAAAACAGTCAATATTTTTCAATTCCATATGGTGGCGCCAGTAACACAGAATTAACACGCTTCATCTTTAAAGAAGAGAGTTGTGACTCACTGTCCGCGAGATGTGTGGACCAGTAAAGTGATCAGCGTAGAGGTGGCCGGACACAGACAATTCAGAGCCAACATGGCATATTTAAACTCTTCTTCACACACGACGTGATCTGTGGAAAGAAACGGACATGCTGCTCAGAGGCAAGATGACCGGGGGTTACAAAAAATGAGTCGTCTAAGGGCTTCAAGAAATATTGAGAATGAAAGTGAGAATACATTATGCAGAAAGCGTGAGCAATATTCCAAAAAAAAAAGAATGTAAACCTAAAGGACGTGAAAAGAGCCAAATAAGTACCTGCAAATTTGACATGGAACTTGTTTTCGGGTTTGAGAATCTGGACGTAAAGAGGGCAGTTTGGTGCGAAGTCTTTCACAGCCCAGGCCCTCAGAATGGTCTGATGATCCTGTCAATAAATCATTAACTGTCATTATCTGTTTATTAACTTTAAATTGGATAAACTGACTGGATTCAATGTGTAAAATAAACGACACCATCTGATTCTACTGTAATGTTGTTAAATTATTAGTTATTGTTGATTAATGTTGTGTGCATTTATTTTCTATCTATCTATCTATCTATCTATCTATCTATCTATCTATCTATCTATCTATCTATCTATCTATCTATCTATCTATCTATTTTTGTTATGTACTGTTGGGTTAAAGCTGATTTTGGATTGCTTTATTATATATTCAGTTTGTGACAATTCATAAGAATCAATACAGATTTTAGAGAACAAAACTAGTCAATAACTGACAGATTTATTACAGACAAGTCTTATTCTAGGTATTCTGGATGATTAGTGATATTTTTTAATCTAGAAAATATTGATGTGTGTACCTTTATCAATACATGTGAATAATAAAATAAAAAGTTATTGATTTGTCTGAACACTCACTGCCGCCATGCGATCAGCTTCATTCCTGCTGCTAAGAATGAAACATGCTTCTGCATCATCCATCCTGAGAACAAAAGCGACCAATGACAGAGGGGGATTAATCATAATCATAGAACAGAAGCAATTTTTTTTTTGATAATCCCAACAATGCCCAACAATGCTATAAAAAACAAAAACGTGGTATAAACTATGTGGGAAAAAAAGGCTTAAATACAAGGGTGCACTATTACCCAGCACTTATCGTTTATGAATGCATTTTGTACATTAGTAGTTACAGCCCTATGAAAAATAAATGAGACTATATGGAATTCCGCTTATGCATAAGCACATGTTGTGATTGGTCAATGAGGCTGTCACTCACTTGGCTCTCAGTAAATCCTGGTTTTTGAGGGCGGAGCCTTGAAGGTAAATGACCCTCTGCGACCACAGTGGAATCTGCAAAATCCTCCTCACCTGGACATCCACCTCACATGGACACAAGATGACCACGTAATAATCCTAGAAATGCACAAACACAACATGTCATCACAACAGAACAAATACAGTAAACATCTCATTCAATGGACAGATAATCTAAACTTATTAAAGACACACAGACAGACTGAATACATACCTGTGTGTGTGGGTGAGCGTAGAATTCGTTGAGAAAGTCCATGAGCAGATCTATTTTGAGAGTGCTGACACATAAGACCACGTGTCTCTCTGTCTGAGCCCGATGTCTGCTGTAGTTTCCCCCAGATTTCTGCCTTTCCATCCACAGATAGATCAACTCCTCAAACTACAGCCAGAGAAGAGGAAGAGAGACAGACAATTAATAAAAAGCCACATGATGAAAAAAAAAACTTAGAAAGATCTTTGGCTGTGTTCATAGTAGAGACCTGTAGAGGTAACACCACCAGGGCCACACAGATCATCACCACCACCAGCAGCTGAGACGGCCAGATCTGTGGCGTCACATCGCCGAAGCCCACCGTAGAGAAGGTCACGATGCAAAAATACAAAGCATTAAAGAGAGACAGACTCTTCTTACCAGCTCGTTCTAAATGCTGGATGCCACATGTGCTGAAAGAGACACAAAAGACTTTAGTGAAGGTGATGAGAGATAGAGAAGAAGAAAGATCAGCTGCAGAGATGGGCGATATATACCAGTTGAAGTAATAAAATCGTCAGATATATCTTTTATTGCATTTGTGCAAGATTCATCGCAGAGATTGGCTGGTCGTTGTTAAGCCCTGCCCTCCTTAGTTACTGCTGCTAGCAATAAAATTGAAAAAATAAATTCTCAAAATATTTATTTTGTAAATAAAACTCAAATTTTAATAAAAAAAAATACATTTATAAAATACATTTTTAAAACAATACATTAAACAAAAATATATATATAAAAATATAATTTTTTTGTAATTATTAATAACTAGTTTAACAATTACAATTGAAAAAACAATAACAAAAATAATCTTCTAAATAAAATTAAACGCTGAAATAGAGAGTAATTAAAAAGAGATTGTTTAATAAAAAAATGAATTAATATTAAAAGACTAAATTAATCAGACACAATTAAAATAACAAGAATAATCTTAAAAATAAAATGACAATGTTGACTTGAAAAAGTCTCCAGTAACATGAAATTTGTGAATCGAGAGGTTTGAAAATGCTTAAAAAGGAAGCAGAGCAGATTTAAATAGTGTTTAATTACAACTGTTTTTAACAATTTAAATTTATACAGCTCCTTATAAGCTTTCATATTATTATTTTTTTGTAGAGTACAGTAGAACCGGTTACATTTGGTGCCGTGACCCGGATGGTTTAGGGGGGTTGGCTGTAACAAAAGCAAGCGCACCCGCCTCCCATGCAGGAGACAGTGGTTTGAATACAGCTCGGAGCTGGTCGAGTAGAACCGCTTACTTTTGGTGCCGTGACCCGGATGGTTTAGGGGGGTTGGGTGTAACAAAGGCAAGCTAGTAAGAGCTGTGAGAGTAAACCTCACTGCCCTGGCCTCAAGAGGCGTGATAAAGACTGCGGCCTTTAGCGTCCTTGTTAGCGCACCCGCCTCCCATCCCAGTTCGATCCGAGGTGGAGTAGGACCGGTTACAATGATTTAAATTTCTGGATATATCGCCCAGCCCTAAACATGAATAAAATGATCCTTACCCGGTGAAAACGAGACATAAGAGAGTGCAGATAAGAATGAGAACCTGGTTGAACATGGCAGAGTGTGTTCTCTGAATCGCCCGGTGCAGATCATTCTGTAACACACACATATCGCCTGGTTTCCATACAGCAGTAAACAGATACTGGTGTGGGATTATTTGGGAAACACTTACTATCATGCTCTCCAGAGCACACTTGGCCAGCCAGCAGTTGAGGAACACTGGGATAAACAGGTTTCTGAGTGGAGGCCAGAAGATCTGACACACAGAAAGAGGTTAGACTACATTATCAGCTGTGGTGAGGAGTTTGGGATTTAGTTCTGATAATGAATCTTACCGTTATGATGAAAGGGACAGTATTTAGCATCTCCAACAAGAAAGACACCTGAAATATCTGCTCCCATATATTACCCTGGAAAAACACAATGATCTATTTTGAACATCAGGAACTGTTAATTGTGTGTTTATATTGCTGTGCCAAAGTAAAATGCAGAAAACTAGATATTCAGGTCTGTGTCAGTGAAAATCAATCAGCATTCAAAGAACACTTTCAACTTCGTATACATGCACAAGCTCACCTTGTAGCTGAGGTACGTTAGCAACATGGCCTCCATGAAACTGATGGATGCTACAATCACCTGAGGAAACAAATAAGCCTTTAGACAAAAACTGCATATGTTTTTTGTTGAGTATCATATTTGACATATCAGGCTCCTATAGTCTGAAATAGTGAGAATAGCTGTAAAAAAAAACACTGTAGAAAAATGAAGCCACCAATGTCCAAAGATGGCGCTGACATCTTATAACCTGAGTCTGCGCAGTAGTGAGCACGAAGTGGAGCCACGGTATCAAATCCCCGCCCACACTCCCGCAGAATCGGTTAGTACAGTTTACTCCAGAACAACTCATTAAGTCAGTGTGAAACAAACAGTCAGAAAATGTAGAAATTAAAGCTGAACTTTGCTGTCAATCTCAGCTGTCAATCATGACATCAAACCCTGTTTTTATTGGACTAAAACTGACGCCCACAGCTGAATCTTCTGAATGTGGCTACAGCATAATATCACACAGGTATAAATTCATTTTTACTTGCTTATAAAATTGTTTAACTGAGGTTTATACATGCTAGTTTTCATGAAGGAGCTCAAGATATTTTTTCATTTTCATTACTACAAGAGCTGCCAGTTTGCTAAGGTTCAAATGATAATTAAACAGCAAGCACAAACTATACAAAAGCGACATCCCTTCCGGCACTCTCAGTGTCCGAACTCACTCACTCGTTTTCATCCACTGCTTCAAGTGGACTATATTTAGGGAATAGTGAATGAGGGTTGAACTGGGTGGATTCTGGGTGGATCCACTGCCGCTTCAATATATATATATATATATATATATATATATATATATATATATATATATATATATATATATATATAGAGTAAAGGTATGTTAAAGCATTTATTTTCCTTTTCATCTTCAAACACTAGAGAATAAAGATGAATATTGTCTGTACCTTTCACTGAGAGAAAAGTACAACTTATCAGTGTGTTTTGGGAAAGTTTCCTGTTCAGAGCAGAGCTCAGATCAACTTTAGCCTTGAAGAAGTGTTCTGTACAGGTCCTTCATGGGTACTGGTGGACAACCGGCACTCTGCTTGAGACTTGCAGACGCCTTTTCATGACCTAGAGGCACATTCTGTGTCTAAATCCAGGGTTCAGGCATCAGTATCTTGATATAAGAAGATTACCAATTTTGTCTAGTTTTCTTAAAGGTACAATATGTAATTTTTTTTATATTAAAATATCCAAAAACCACTTGCACATTGTTATATATATTTCATTCAGCGGTGTACTTACATTATCCTAAATAAAACGAGCATCAATATCGGCGTGGCGTTTCCGAGATGGCTAGAGCTTTGCGACAAACTCTGACTTGACAGAGACGCGCTCTTGCACGTTATCAGACAAGGTAAGCAAAAGTAGGCTAAATAAGACTAATCAATGTTATATGGCTCAACACGACGAAGTGTTAGAATATCATTGGTATGATACTGTAATGTTGATCTAGCTTACTGTTAAGTCTCATACAGACAACAAACTAATACTAAACATTACAACTTTCAACACACTCAAATACAGTTTAGTATGATAGTGTAATGTTAGATCAAGTGAAACAGCGCTGCATTACCTCACAGTTTTAATTCGTCAAATAAACTGACCTGTATGAGTAGTATTTCAGCACTTGTGAGTAGTTTGGTAAAACGAAATGTCCCCGTTTCTTTTTATCCCCCGGTACTCGCGTGTGACTCTGATATAGCATTATACTCTCATTAGCAATCGCGTCTGTGACTTCATACCACAGCCATGTTATAAACAAGCATTCACTCATCCATAAACATTATTTCCCCAAAAATATAATAATAATAATTTGATCACAAGTTCCATGATTCCATATTCACTGCATCATCAATCTATGCCTTTGTTATTGTTTTGAATTGTTTAGTGACCCTTAGCGGACGAAAAAACTACATAGTGCATCTTTAACCAATCAGAATCTTTTGTCAGTATTGACGTAGTTAGTGGACTCTGTTAGAGTATAATGCTGTGAAAATGTGAATGTAAGGCCTATGAACTCCTTGTGAGACTTGAAGCTGGTTTCTCCAGATGAAATTGCAAACTGTTCTTCAGTAAAATTTTCTTCAATTAATTATTTTTTTAAAACTCTGACTCCGGGTCTTCATTCATCATATCTGGTCTTTTGGGTCTTTAACCATAAAATTCCCCTACAGGGTATAGGGTGCGATTTCGAACTCAGCAGTGGTTTTGTGTGGTTCCGTGCATCAGTCAATGGTGGCACTATCATAGTGTGGCAGGGTCGCTTTCAAAATCCTTCTCATTCTCCTGTGTGGTGGAATGAACCTTTGCCTAAACAGGGGATTCCATTGCAACCTTCAAAAAATGACTGAAAACACCCCACCTGTAGCACTTCTGCTGTTATGGCAGCACTGTCTTTGGATTAAGTGCTTCTGCTTGAATTGAGCTTGTTTATAATTGACTTTGAAGAAGTAGGGGAGAAAAAAAAGCTTTTCAAAGAGCTTAATCAACTAAACCAGATACTTTGTAAAATGATTCCCTGTTTTGAAGCGCTTAAACACCACAGGCTGGTGGCACCTGCTGGTCAAAACAATGTAAATGCAATTAAAATATAAATTAACGGTCATTAAAAATCCCATGGCACTTGTGTAAAAGACTAGGGGTGTAACCCTAGTGTCAAATGAAATCATGTGGCGAGTTTGATACAACCACCAAACCACTGATTCAAAGCAAAAGATTTATAAATGTTTCGAAGCTTCACGAAAGCAGTGTTCAGTCAATAAATTTGTATATAAATGCTTTGTTTTCCTTGGACTCACCTGAATGGCCCACACTGGTACTTTTCTGTCTACCCAGAATATCAGCTCCCTGGAAGATAGAGACAGATTAGAGCAAATCCATTAATATAAAATCAACCTCGAATCACATCTGCATAACGAAAATAAACTGCAAATTAATGCCGATGGTTTTTCTCACCAGTTGATCTCATTGGTCTGCGTGGTGCTGTTGCAGTTGACGCTGTAGAGAGAGAGGAGGTGTGGGTCAATCTATAGGGGTATTTTACTGCAGCATAAGAAATGATTCACTAATTTTCTTTAAATATTAAAAATGATTACCTAACACCAGCAGAAATGAGTCATGGTAATCATACTCTTTAAGTAAAATGCAAAAGAACCAGCACAATGCCTAAGAAGTTTAAAAATTGCAACGTTTCGACCACAAACGGTCTTTGTAATAGCATTGAGCAGGTTCTTTTGCAGTTTTCTTTTGATCGAGCACCTGCTGAAGTGGTGTTTGGATATTTAAAATCATATGCTTTAAGCCATTTCACACACACAAACATTAAAACACAGTTCTGACCATGTGTGGCGGAGCTGGGCCGGATTGTCCGTCATGACTCGTATGATGTAGAGAACACATGTTAAAAGCTTCAGGCAGAAGTTAAATATTCGAATCCTTAAACCTGGGGGGCAAAAGTTCATATATTAAAAGACCATAAAATGGAGCCAACTTAAAGGCCAAATGTCAAAGGTTTGAGACTTACTGGATCTTTGGTTTTTGATGAAGAATAGTTTGAGTCTCTCTTTAAACGTGTTCTCGTCCACATAAAACTCCACATGAACCCTATAGGAAAAAACATCAGTCTAGCATTAACCACTGTCAATCATTTTAAGATCAAATTCAGTCATGAAACTCTAGAGGGTGCAATCTAATAGGTCCTTTACATGTAAGCTAGTACATGTAAGCTACTGTTTACTGAAAGCTAGTTCTGCAGCTCGCTATCTGAGTTTCTCTGAAATCCTCCACCTCCCCCAGCTCCACCTGCCTAGATCTGCTACAAGATTTATGTATGTCTGTTCATGCAGCAGCAGCATGTCTTACATTCTCACAGCAGCATGTCTTGTATCTATTAGCAGTCCCGGCACCAGGACACGTGACTTGTATCACACAAGAAAACTTTGCACAAGAGTTGTGACGATAAAGTCTCAAAACCAAGTCAATTATTCCTTACAGAAAGTTAAAGTAAAAACTGACAGACCTTTTGACATCTGACGCTGCATTAATGGCGCATATTGAAACGATGAAGCTGAATCTACTTCAACATGTTCTGATAACGATATATAACTGTCTTTATTAATTTTCTAAAAGGGGACCTATTATGCCCCTTTCACAAGATGTAATATAAATCTCTGGTGTCTCCAGAACGTGTCTGAAGTTTCAGCTCAAAATCCCCCACTGATCATTTACTATAGTTTGTTTAATTTGCCTCTGTTTGGGTGTGAGGAGCAAAAACACACCGTTTTTGTGTGTGTCTCTTTAAATGCAAATGAGCTGTTGCTCCTGCCCCCTTTCCAGAAGAGGGCGGAGCTTTAACAGCTCAACAACAACAAAGCTGGACAATCTCACGCAGACAAAATGAGGATTGTCAGTAACGGTGTTCATCCTTATATTTTTCAAACCGGAATCGACACTGATGGAGAGACTCAGGAAGAAGTTACAACTTTTAGACGTTTCTGAACGGTTAGTGGATAAATTGATCAACTCATCGACTGGCATTTGCCGTCAAGTTAATCTTTGGCCTTGTCTATTTGCAGTAGCGATTCCAGTAGCAGATCTAGTCTGCCAAGACAAAAATTATTCATGCTTACAAAATACATTCTTACTTGCCATATTCAAAAACATGATAAAACTCTTCAGAGAGTATTGAAATCATTTTAAACTGTGGCTTTAGTACCTTTTGTGGTTACTATAATACACTAAACATGCTTTTACAAACAGATCACGCTTCTACCAACCAAGACCTTATTCACAGAAGCGCCATCTTTGATGTTTAACGGGAATGAAAGTGAGGCTGTGAGAGATAGACATTCATCTCTTCAGTGGGTTATACTATTATTTAATGGCATGTTCAGCTGACAAAAAATACCTCTCAGAATAATAACTAGAAATTTCAGTAGAGAAATGTGGGTAGTTTTGAAATAGTTTTAGAAAGTTCTGTGGTGCAACATGCTGAACTCCCTCTTAAACTATTGTAAACATCATTTTGTGAATTAATTTATAATTATCATCATGCATGCATTAGAACTGTGAAAAAATGATGAGTCAAAATGTGATGAAATCTAGTAAAATAAACACAAATTTGCACCTAAAATCTTAAAAAGCAGACATGTTATGCATTCAAAACTCATGTAGAAATTAATGTAGATGATCATAATGCATAAACTATGTTATATAATGTCAATAGAATTTTGTGCCAGAATACGTGAGTTTTCCTGTGCGTGTGGGTGTGAAACTGATAAGTGATATTTGAGGACTCTCTCTTTCTCCTGCTTTCCAGCACCATGTTTTACTCTGTTTACAAAGTTCACTAAGAGCAATTCTCTACATTACAATCCCAGATTGGAGATGCGATGTATCCGCCAGTTCCCATGGAGACCAGAGGAACGGCGGTTTTATTTGCCGTAATAAAGTGAGATGGAGCCATCAACATTACAACTCCTGGCACAATGTAGTGTCCAAAATATTCTATATGTCTTTATAAAAAAAAAAAAATGGCATGTGTGATTGTATTTAGCATGGTTTATATATAAAAAGTAAAACTGGAATAACAAATAATTAATATTTTAAAGAATCCCAAACAGCGTTCCTACTTCAGCCAGACTCAGTGATCATTTCCAGTTATTCAGTCATGCAAAAGACTGCAGTGACTCTTAGAGACACATCCTACCTCTGCCCAGCATCGCTACCAAAAGAGTCCAGCCTCCAGTTGACCAGAGCCGGGTTAACCCAAGACGGCACTGCATTCTTCTGTTCCATAACAGAGAAAACCCAGAGGGTTTCTAGACAAGGATGTGCGGAGATCTGAACTGAGAGGATTGTTATGGAAGTACACAATCTTCAGCAGCGCGGTTCAAAATAACCCGCCCACACGCTCTTGACTGCAAGCGCACAAGCATGCGCTTTGCTGGCAGAGTTCTGCACAGTCTCTTTCACTGTTATATATGCCAATTTCAATACACACATTTAACTGTTTATTAATTTTACAAACATCTCTATGTCAAATACGGGCCTAACTAAGCAGCAACAGCTGTATAACGTGACAAACCTTGCGGGTTCTGTTAATGCACGCAGCTTATTAAAAATAAATGGGGTTTTTTTTTGTATATTGGATGATGGTCGTCTTAGCAACTTGCCTCAAGCGATGCTGTTTGTCTTTGTGACGGTGCAAACTAGTGTGTGTGTTATCATAAAGAGAGCTTTGAATGAATGAGCAACAAATGCGCCAAAGGAAATGTAAGTATTTCAATCAAATGAGCAGTTCTTTTGGGCTTTTTTCTCTTTCTACCTTTGCGCATTGCCCGCCCTCTCTCTCTTTCTCCTGTTCAGAGGAAATTACAGATAATAACCTGCTCAAGAGGCTATTTCTGTCGATCTGGAGAGATGTGGCCATATGCCCACACATACACACACACACATACATGCTGTTTTTTGTGTTTTGTGGGGACATTCCATAGGTGTAATGGTTTTTATATTTTACAAACTGTATATTCTATTATTATATATATATTATATTATATTCTATATAACAAAAGGTCCCCACAATGTCAAGATTTACTGGTTTTACTTACGTTGTGGGGACATTGTTGTCCCCACAATGTAAGGAATACAAGTATACACACACACACACAATAGGATATTTTCTTAACATTCAAGGTTGTTCTCTTGTTCAGCAGTTTATATTTTCCATATGGAATGTTCTGGGTGGTTGCCAGGGTTGGGGAGTAACGAAATACAAGTAACTTAGTAACATATTTAAAATACAAAATTTGAGTAACTGTTACAGTTACATTTTAAATGGGTGGTAATCAGATTTCAGTTGCATTTGAAAAGTATTTTAGATTACCAAAGTGATTACTTTGAGTTTTAATGTCATTTAAACATTAATGTAAACATTACTGACTGTTTTCACGTTTTGCGACAGTTGTTTTGAGTCCCTTGTAATTGTAAAAAAGGTAATTGCACTTTTTTATCTCACAACTGCGTTTTATGAAATCAGAATTGGGAGATATAAATTCATAATTGCAAGTTATAAAGTCAGAATTACACGATAAAAACTTGCAATACTGACTTTTGTTCTTGCAATTGCGAATCTCAACTTTTTTGCTTGCAATTCTGACTTTTCTTATATATCTCATAATTCTGACTTTTCTCAATATTGTGAGTTTATATCTCATAATTCTGACTTTTCTCAATATTGCGAGTTTATATCTCATAATTCTGACTTTTTTCATTATTGCGAGTTTCTATTTCACAAGTCTGATTTTTCTTATTATTTCGAGTTTATATCTCATAGTTCTGACTTTATAACTTCATAACAATTGCAACTTGCTCCTTGCTAATTGCTTACTTTCCATACAAAACAAACACTGTCTATATGAATAGCACTAGCCAGGTTTTCTTCTGTCTGCAACTTCTAAGCTTTTGTGTGTGTGTGTGATGCAGTCAGTACTTACCAGGGACAGCATTACAGAAACATCATAACTCCTAAATAAATAATATTTAATTGTATCTGCTGGTCTTCAATGAGACATATGAATTTGCAGGTGGAACAATGACAAAACTGGGCAATATACACTGTCACTTTGCATGTACCTGTCATCATAAAAAGTCTGGTCTCCTAATAACAGGTCTCGGAACCGGAAGTAGGTTTGAAGGGAAGGAACCGCCGATGGTCCAGTGGTCATCTCAAGGTCCTGCACATTTAAGACCACCCCTCTGCCCCCACAACTGGAGCCACATCTGGGACTACCAAGGAAAGAAATGACACAGAGACTTGAAAAATAGACTGTTTTGACATTTTAAATAACAAGTAGTCTTAGGCGTCTTCTAAAGAACAGACTTTCTCGTCGTTTTGAGGGAGGAAAACTGAGTCTACCGCATTTCTAAGCTTAGTTAGACAACTGTGCGCGCACTTTACCTCAGGCGCGCGGTGCGCGTGCTCCCATCATCGTATTCAAATGTGTGGTTGGTGTAGCACGCGCCGCTCATATTTTCATCTGGTGAGCGGCGCGCGGACGGAAACGTCACGGCCTCAGTATCTTCCTCACGAGCCAGAGCTTCAGGCATCACGCGCTTTACGATTTAAAAAAAATCCGTTATTCAGTTGAAAATTAAAAAAAAAAATCCGTTATTCAGTTGAAATTTAAAAAAAAAAAATCCGTTATTCAGTTGAAAATTTAAAACAACAACAACAACAAAAAAATGTCCACGTCAAGTTGTCAGGTGAAACTTTTTGACGTAAAAATATGTTATCCAAAAAAACTTGGTGACTATATCAAAGCCTGACACTTGTACCTTCTGACATTTACTTTTGCTGTTTTTTTAAATCAAATCTGTTGTGCGCAATGGAGTCTCTCAACTTCTACATCAACTAGCATTCAGATGTAAGATCGTCGTGGTATTTTAAAGTGTCAGACACAGCGCCGTGTGCTGGACAGCCTTGAACAGCATCTTATTCATCATGAATAATAACTATTACTCTGTAAAAATACATCAAGTGTCTCTTGAGTTGCCAAGGCTACATCTATTCACAGTAACATAGCAACTGAGTTCTAGACTTCATTTCTGAGTAAAGGCAGACTGGGTTTTCCATGGTCATGGGAATTTTAAAATGGACACACCTGGGAAAAAACTCATCATTTCAGTCTTTAATTGACATATAGTTGCTCTGTGGAAGTGAATTTCGGAACAAAAAAGTACCATATGGTGTTTAATTACTTAGTACTGAATGATTTTTATTTTTATATACCACTGCTGGAATAAAAAAACATGGTATTATCAATTATTCAATCTGATACTGGAAAACATTTTTGTGAGGGTCAAGAAATTACATAGAATTTATTCATTACAAAGAATATCATCAGACATCAGTACATTTCAATCTACACATTTCACACAGCATTAACCAAAGCCACATGTCCACCTGGATGCTTGGACTTCATACTTCCAAAATGTCTAAACACAAAAGAAGATTGTGAGAGATGAAGGGAAAAGTATGGATCTTCATTACAGAATTTTTGCTTTTGGATGAACTATTGCTTTCGTGACAGCATATTATATATATTTTATATAATGGCATACATAAATCCATTCTGTAATCAGTACATTTGCAGATTTCTACATGTATGAGTCACTTTAAAGCAATACACACCTCCAGGAGTTTGTCTCATGGTTGTAAGCCTCCATTGTTTTAAGGTCACTAACACCATCAGACCCTCCGACAGCCAATAGAAAGCCATTAAACAGCACTAAAGATACCTGTGTATACACATGATTAAACCACTAATTTCAGAATGGCCAAGATATTCCTTGTTTAGGTTTGGAATGACAAGTATGTGATGATCAAACTATCCTTTCAGTAGAAGACTACGATAGCCCCCTCGAACCTGAAATCTCTTGTTGTTCATAGCCCTGACTGGGCTCCATCGGAGAGTGTCTGGGTCGTATTTCTCTACGGTGCTCAATGACAGACCAAGTTCGTCTCGTCCTCCGGCCACATACAGACAGCCAAGAAACGCGGCACATCCTGAAGCCTCCCTCGGGGTGGACATGGTGGGGCAGAGACACCAGCATCCCTCAGACGGATCAAAAAGCTCCACTAGTTCAGAAGAATAATGAGCATTGAAGTTTCAATCCAAATTTGCACATGTATGTTTTGCGTACCTGAATCCAGAGCCATGTCTCCATCTGTTCCTCCGACGACGTAAATTTGACCGTTCAGGACCACGGCTGATGCAGCTGCCCTGTTCCTCAGCATTGGAGTCAACTTAGACCAGGAGTTCTTCAACGGGTCATACCTATAACACAGGAGCGTTTGTCTAAAGAAGATCTTCATTTCTTCAGAGTTATGTTTCTCTGTGATGTACATGTGTGGTTGTGTGTGTAGACCTCTCTACTGTGTTAATGCAGGTCATTCCATCGAAACCCCCGAGTGTAATGAGGCATCCGTCCATCTCTACAACACACACCCTTGACCGTGGCGAGGAGAGGGAGGGCACGTCCAGACACCAGGTGTTACGCTCTGGATCATACCTATCACTTAAACACATTCACTCAGCATTTAAGGCATCGTGCACCTGTTTTTGGACATTCGAGGATTGAACTATTGTCCAAATTCATATCTCCTTTTTGGAAAATACAATCCCAAAATGCATCGAGTGAACAAATTAATCTGAAATAGCAGACAAAGGCAAAAAATATGAGGATTATAATAGACAATCTTTAAAATTAATTCAATTCTGATAAATGTAAAGAACTTTTTTTTGCCTTTTTCATTATTATTATTATTATTATGACAGGACAGTAAGTTGATCAGGAAAGGTCCATGAGCCGGGACTCGGGTCACCCCAAAGCGCAATTGTGCTACATGTCAAAAGGCTATGAAATTTTATCACAAAAATATATTTAAAATAATTAAAAGTGGACTTTTTTATCCAATATTTGTGTGCCATGTATTTTTTAGATTTACTTAAGTTTTACTTAACCTAACTTAGTCATTAGAGCATACTAAACTAATATTTGATTTCTTAATATAGAATGCAATCCCAGAATGCATTACGACAAATACAAACAAAACCAAGATGGATGAAGCTAGAGTATGTGTGTGTGTGTGTGTGTATATATACAGTGGGCACGGAAAGTATTCATACCCCCTTAAATTTTTCACTCTTTGTTATATTGCAGCCATTTGCTAAAATCATTTAAGTTCATATTTTCCTCATTAATGTACACACAGCACCCCATATTGACAGAAAAACACAGAATTCTTGACATTTTTGCAGATTTATTAAAAGAGAAAAACCGAAATAAGTATTCAGACCCTTTGCTGTGAGACTCAGGTGCTGTCCATTTCTTCTGATCATCCTTCAGATGGTTCTACACCTTCATTTGAGTCCAGCTGTGTTTGATTATACTGATTGGACTTGATTAGGAAAGCCACACACCTGTCTATATAAGACCTTACAGCTCACAGTGCATGTCAGAGCAAATGAGAATCATGAGGTCAAAGGAACTGCCTGAAGAGCTCAGAGACAGAATTGTGGCAAGGCACAGATCTGGCCAAGGTTACAAAAAAAATTCTGCTGCACTTACGGTCCCTAAGAGGACAGTGGCCTCCATAATTCTTAAACGGAAGACGTTTGGGACGACCAGAATCCTTCCTAGAGCACATTAAAGTTCCCTTGTAGTCAATAATTTTATCCCTTAAAACTCATCTATGATCAATAAAATGACATATTTAAATGTTTTTTTCCTGTTTCCTTTTCTTCATGCCTTAAAATATATCTATGAATATGTTAACTTGCCCCGCCTCCACTCACTCGCACAAGCTCAGAGATACACTCGGTCAACTCACTGAGGTAAACGCTGCACTATCATCGCTTTTTATAACATCAGACACATAACGGTAATTAACATGATTAGCCTGGTCATAGTTAATGAAATGCTGAAGTCCACTGGCATGTTGACATGATTGGTTACAAGGTAGTTTGTGACGTGATTTCCAAGCACGTTTTTGAAACCACCTTTTTAGATTAGCAATGGTGTTGACTTATGAATTTATACATAATTGTCTTATATTAAAAACACCACAAAGACATATAAACAACATTAAAAACTTGATTTTCATCACAGGGGGACTTTAATAATTTAATGTTGAACAGTATTTATAAAAATAGTAGTACTTGAAGATTAGTTTAGAAGCAAGTTAATGCCAAACTCTATTAAAATCACGAATCTCATGAGTCGAATCTCATGGACTTGACAAAAAACGCTTTTTGATTGATAGTTTTATTTCGTTCTAAATGGTGTAAACGCCCACCTCTCCACGCTGCTCAAACAGGTGACATCATCAGACCCGCCCACAGTATAGATGATCCCGCCTAGAGCACACACCCCTGTGTCACCGCGCTGATGGTGCATCGGAGCAGACATCTTCCACTCATTATACTGAGCGCAGAACTGCTCAACTGGACAGGACGGGTCATCTTTACTCCAGCCTCCAACTAAACACAAACAAACATTTAAAAAAAATGTAGAGAAACAACTGATCTCATTTGTGGTTTTATACTATATATACATTTATAGTTCGTACTGGAGGCTGACCAAGCTTCTAAAACGTTAAGACTGGTGCAGAAAAGTCTGAAAGTCATCGACACACAAAGAGATTGATAGAAATACTGACCGACATATATCACGTCAGAGGGTTTGCCTTCAGACGACACTTTGTTCCTCGTTGAGCCGGTGTTTCTATAGCAATGACACTTGGTGCTGTGTGGGTTGATATTATTTTTGATGACCAAGAGGTCCTCATCTTCCTCAAAGTGACTGCTGAATACACACATAAAAAAAAGGGAAATCATGAAAATGCATCTCAGACTAGTCATATGCAAACTCATCACACTTAAAACACAATGGGCAAACAACAAAACACCCATCTGCTGTGCTGTGAACATGCTGTAGATCACAACACTGATGGAGTGGATGATGCTTGCAGTCTGCTGAGGAGATGTGTTAATACTGCTTATAAGCTTTATAAAAAACAAGAGGGAAAATCCCTCTGACTTATATATGATCGAGGGAGCTGAGCCGCACCTAGAGACTGGAATATCAGAGAGACTTGAGTGTGGACTCACTTGACTTGGGTCGGGGGGGGGGTTGAGGTCCACTGCATCACTGGTCTCACCTGTTATAAAACATGGCACTGACTGTACATATCCAATGTGATCGCTTACAAACCACCGGCACATAGGGTGAATTCAGGTTGATTCGTGGTCAATGGGAAAAAGTGTCCCAGTCGCCTTGAATTCACACCTAGTGATACGCTGCTCTATTGGTTGCATACGCCATCTCCTGTTCAAAACTGTTTGAAAAATGTGTCTAAGCACTACTGTTAATCTTTTTTTTTACATTAAACCCTAACCCTATTCCTAACCCACGTGTCGACAGACATATGAAACAGTGCCATATTTAAAATATTGCAATTTTTTAAAGAAGTTTAAGCAATAAATAGCATCTAGTGTGTCTTTAATGTGTCGTGACAGATTGTGAACCTCTTCATACTAGTTCATTTATAGCATCAAATAAACATGAATGAACATCAGAAGGAATGCTGTTTCAAGCATGGAAAGACATGAGTACATACAATTTTTCAAATATAAGTTCACCAACGTTAATCTACTAACTCCTCTGACTGCTTGGGTCGATAAAATGGCAGATTCGGGGGTTATGATTGGTTAGATCACCTGTCAATCAAACTGCTGGCGAAGGGTCGAATACCAAGCCCTCCATACAACACACAAAAACAAGCACTGACTTTTTTGACAAATAGATGATCTTTTTTTTACAGTCTATGGACTTGATGACTTGTAGATTGCATTTAATAGACACTTTCAAGAAAAAGTTAGAATTGGTTTGTAAAAAGTGACTTTATGTGAGTTTTTGTTGAATTTACAATGGTTTGACCAACATGTGATGCACTGTACATATGTGTGTATGTGTGGCATTAAAAGCCTAAATTAAATCAATATATCATATAAAGCAATTGTATCTCTTTACAAGACTTGGATTGAGTCACTTGATTCAAATGGATTTATGACTTTTTTGAATCTTCTAAGTTTTGATTCTAAGTTTTGGACTGCCAATGGAGAGAGAAACCTTTTAGGTTTCATTAAAAACATTTTCAAAGATTAACCAATCTCTCGTGGATTTGGAGCGACATGAGGGTGCGTAAATGATGACAGAATTTTCCATCTTGGGTGAACAATGCTTTTAAGTTTTGTTTGAGAAAAAAACACTTTTCCCTTTTTTCTTTTTCAACAAAAAGTACAATTTCATACACAACCATATCTGGTCCAATCTGTATTTCTCAATGAGAACAGACCTTTACCGATCAATCGTTTCTGATACACACAAACACAGTTGTGAGTCACGCGTGTGGGTGTAAGTCGAATGTCCTTGACTCTGTCTGCTTTCAGTGCTCAAGCTTTTCTGATATTCCGCTCTCTCTCTCTCTCTTTCCAGTAGTGCTTATTCTTTTGAGACGCAGTTTACAGTGCTATGTTAGGTAAGTGCAGTGCTGCAGCATGACAACAGCTCAGAGGATGGGGGTGGTGTGTGTGTCAGGGGTCAAGGGTGGGCTGCGCCTGTCGCCACAACAAAATATATTACCTCTTGTCGACAAACATAGCATCACATCAGACATGTCTGCTATGTGCACAAAATTCTTCTTCTTCACACACACACACAAAGTGACAAGAGGAAATAATTGCACTGACAATCAAAGCACGATCAAGCCATGACAACAAGACGCTCCTGTAACTCTGAGAACCAATTGAACTGTCATTTAACTTAATACCATGAAACACCGAGTGCTAAACCGGTCACCAATTCACCATGCTGTTTCCCAATGCCGATAATGCAATCATCACCCTGGCAACCACTTCTGTTACCATGACAACCCAGAGCTCAAATGCTTTTATAACCAGTCATCATGGGTTTCTGGCAGATATCACACTCAACCCATGACTTTTAAATAATAATCAAAGACAAAGACTGACAGAGAAATGGAAATATGTGTGATTGAATAAATGCTGGAATCTCTGGAAGAGACAGAGATTAAACACTAATCACTACATCTCTCATCAGAAGAACACAGTACAACTAAATATTATTTATTCATCTACTGCTAAAATTCCTGACTTGTTTCCCCTACTTTGTGTGTAAGGACTTTTATTCTGACATGTACTTTCTGTCGTTAGGGTGTTTCATTTCCTTTGTTTAGTTCTTTGTGCTTCCATTGCTGTCTTGTTTGTTTCCATAGTTACCCTTGTTTGTTGCCATAGCGATTCATTACCTTCACCTGTGTCTTGTTTGGCTTCTTGTTATCCACGTGTATACCCTTGTTTTTCAGCAGTCTGTTGTCGGTTGTTGTGTTATTCCTGCTTGGTTTTATGTTTCTTGTTTAGATTCCTCTTTCCATTATGAAATATTGACACGTTCGTTGTGGTTTTGGATCTTTGTTTGTTTTCTTCAATAAAACTGCTGTACTTCAAAAACCCCGGCCAGTATTTGATATTATGGATGTTGTTCTGCTGCATTGCGTTATGCACCGCTCCGTTTGTTGTTAGGATGACAAAAGAAAGTTTTAAAAGTTACATTTTTAGGCTGTTCTGCCTCAGCGGTCTAATGGTGCGTCCTCCTTCGTATTTTCGAGGTGGGAAGTCGTGTTTACGACAGCAGGTGCGTTCAAGTCACTTTAGTCGGAGTGGTGTAGCTTCTCTTAATTAATTACACAGAAATACAGCACTTTTACTTAAAGAAAATGATGAACAAAGAACGTGCATCAGGTTTGTTTTGCTTTTTTATGTTTTTTGTTCATTTACGAAGCCACGGTAAACTTTATTGTTACAGATTATGTTGTAATATTATAATGCTACCATATGTTGTGCAGGAAATTAGCTTACTTCGTTGTAAATTTAAAAACCAGACAATATAATTGTTAAATACCAATAATATTGTGTTATTAACTCATAACTCCAAATCCAAAGGAGAGTCAAAAGGATGGAATCGTTTGAAAGAATTTTTAATTTTTAAATAATAATGATAATAAAAAAAATAAAAAAAAAATTTGGACATTCTCATGCTGAAACACTGCAAATAAACTACAAAAAAAGGGAAAAATTTCATATATTTCTAACAATGCAATTTAAAATGAAGGAAATATGGTAGCAAGTTCATTCTTTTTTGTGATATTCCGCTATAAATATGAGCTGTATCTGGTTTAAATTTTGTGGTGATCGGATAAAGATTTCAAAAGTTAGAGCATTTTTATTTTTTTATTTAATTTTTGACGTGCACAAAAATATTGACTCATAACTCCAAATCACTAGCAAAGAGAGTCAAAAGGTTGGTATCATTTGAAATAATAAAATTTTGTTACAAAAAAATTACATTTGGAAATTCTCATGCTGAGAAACTGCTGATAAAAGACAAAATAAAGTTAACTGAATGGAAATTTTTACATAAATTTCATATTTGACATGTAATAACTCAGAAATGAAATGAAGTAGGAGGACAATTCTTTTTTGATGAAGTTCCTCTTTATGTGACCAGTATCTGGATATCCATTTTGTGGTGATCGCATGAAGAAATCAAAAGTTACAGCATTTGGAAACAAGGTCGCTTTTTTGGTTTGTGACTAAAATATATCAGTGGTAAACCATAAAAACACACTTGGCATGCAATTTTTCTGGGAATGAGCCATGAACTGATTAATATCAGGAAAATTTTGAGCAATACTTGTGGCTTATTAATTTAAACCATAAAACTGTAAAAAAATAAAAGCCTTGAATATCTATACTTTTTACTAGGAATAAAAAATGAATGTTTGATACTAAAGTTACAGGTTTCCCACTATTCATTAGCTTTTGTCATTAGTATCTCTAAAAGAAGTTCATATACGTGTGTCTTTCTGTCATAAATGTGTTTATGAATGTACTCACTTCTCTGATGTCATAATGATGTTGCTCTTTTCCTGGTGTCAAACTGTGTGTCACTGATTCTCTGTCTTTATTTGCTCCCTCTTGTTCTCTGCAGTACATCATGTACGAGACAGAGCTTCACTTATCCACAGTGAAGACAGTGTAAAAGGTTTATTTGTGTGTGTGACTGACAGAGAGTGAGACTGTATGTGTGATATGTCGGTATGTAGGTTAGTGCTGACAATGAATGATGCACAACATGTAAATGTCATCATATAAAAGAGAGAAAATAGCTCTTCTGACATGTGAATCATCACACACACGTGTCTTTCATTCTTACAGATGGCAAATGTTCACCCTTGGAACAAGCCAGTCTTCACACACAACCACAACTCACTCACTGTCACACTGAAATAGATTTGATGTAGAAACAATTGACTGTTCGCAAAGCTCCGCCCCTTTAGTTACTGTTGCCATGTCCGACGAGCCATGCGCTCTCACGCCACACATCACGTTCTCACGCGGTGAAAAATACATTGTGGAGCAAAGAGGACACTGACAACTTTTGAAACAGTTTCACATTTAATTATAATATGGTAATTTATTAAAGAAGTTTAATCAATGAATAGCGTATAGTGTGTCGTGACAGATCGTGAAGCGATCATCTCTTCATACTAGTTCATTTATAGCATCAAATAAACATGAATGAACATCAGAAGGAATGCTGTTTCAAGCGCGGAAAGACGTTCAAGTTCACCAACGTTAATCTACTAACTCCTCTGACTGCTTTGGTTGACAAAATGGCAGATTCGGGGTTATGATTGGTTAGATCACCTGTCAATCAAACTGTTTGCGAAGGGTCAATTTTCACTCAGAATTTGCTAGTGGATTTCCAAAACAATTACAAAGAAGCGGCAAGTACCTGACTTAAATGTGAAATTTTGAAGTACACAGACTGAAATAGGATTTTCCTGTAAAACATAATTTGATCAAAATCATTTTGTACTGTGTACATGTAACGAAACGAAGGATCCACTGGAGGCGAGTTTAGGTGAGAACCCAAGTGCAGTATTTATTTGAAGTCCATGAGACAAACATAAAACCAACTTGACGTGACTAAAACAGAACAGGGACAACATCACTCACCAACAGAGTGACAGGGATACAATACAACAAACATCGACAAGGAACAATGGAAACATGAGGGTTTACGTAGACAGACTAATTACAAACACCTGTGAACAATGATTAGCCCATGAACCAATGAAAACACGACATGACAAACAGGGGAATCACATGACAACTGGAACACCTGGATAAACAAGACACAAGACACATGACACATGAACAATGAACAGAAACAAGAAAACATGAACGTGAACAAAAGCTAGACATAACAGTACACACTTTATTAAAGGCCTCCTCTTTATTTTTAATGGTGCTCTGGAATACTTGATTCTGATTGGTCAGTAATAGTCAAACCTGCATCATTGATTTAAATCTTGTTCTGGACAAAATGTTCAAATCTAGCTGGTCACGGTCACAAAATACAACCCATCGAGATTTATTTTCAACTATTTTCAACATTAACCTCAGTTTCCAGTTTTATTTTGTAGAAACCATGGAAACGCCAAAGATGCTTTACTATATATTACATCTGTTTTGATACATTTATGGACAGAAAACGAATTATTGTAATATAGCTCAACACGTCTTATTGTTTAAATGGAAAAAGTGGAAAAAGCAGAAGTGGTGCCGGGAACTGTGTCATAGTAAAAGTCTAGTAAAAGTTCTATATTATTCTATATATTATTGATTCATTCCGTTGCAAAGATCAATAGTTATTGGTCTAGTATTTATGTATATCAGCACTGGAGAAAACTCAGTTCGCATACAACGGCGCCAATGCAGGCATATCAAGAACACTGCTGAATAATGTCCCCAACCAAGCAAGCCAAAGGCAACAGCGGCAAGGAACCAAAACTCCAACAAAATGGAAAAAAAAAACCTTGGGAGAAACCAGGCTTAGTCGGTTCCAGTTCTCCTCTGGCCAACAGTGAACACTTACAGGTCATAAATCCGATTTGGGATCGCAACAGTCAAAATATTAAATCCAGGATGCACAATCTAGGCACAAGACTTGGTTTAATGTTTTCAATATACTACGATTTTGGACACTTATCCTAAGTGTGCATACCCAATAGTATGTAAATTGCAGTTTATTTAGAAAATCTGAAACACAAAATTCAGTTAGATCAGAACAGTAGTTTTAAGTGATATGGGCCGAGGAAAATATAAGCGGTCTGGGAACAGCCAGTGTGTGAGTTCCTCTTGAGTAATGTATCCTGACATCATCCATTATTACTGTAGGTGAAGCTGGACATCTTTGCCCAGTGGAGACAGAGCTGTGTTATGTTACCATTACCTGCCTGGTGTCAGTTTACTGTACAAACAACGTCCAGGTGAGCAGCACGCACATAGTTCATGGGACAGAAAACTGAAGAGGAACTTTCATTTAGAAGAGAAGAGACAAATAAAGAAAGACCCTAAAGGGACATCATGAAGGTGAGTAAAAAATTGCCCTTGTTCCTCTCTATTGGTGCCTATAGCTTCCGCTCGATTCTAGAATATTCTGGTCTGTGTTTAACTGGCACAACCAGCAAGAGTTCCTTGGTCTTGTAGCACCAGAAACCAGATTAACCGACTAGATTTTGTTTGCCCATGTTGGTTCACTAGCACAAAACCAGCAAAAAACATTTTCATGCTGCATAGTGGTCATTTTAGCAAAGATCAGAGATTTAACAAACAAAAAAAAAATTGCAACTGATTGTATCAGTGATGATCATGCATTATTAGTTGCAATTAATAATAAAGAAAGAAAAGTTTTCGCTAAATTAAATAAAATATTATATATATATATTTGATATTGTTATAAAATATATAATACAATATTATGTTTTTATGACCCCAAGACTCAAATAATAAAAGAAAAGAAAAATATATGCATACATTTATAAACATTAAATTAATAATATTTTTAAATACATATAAATGTTTATAACCTGCCTTGATTAAACATGGAAGTGTCATTATAGATAAATAGCAAGAAAGCCATGAGAAATGTAATGTTGTTAAGCATATTTAAATGATATCAGTGTTGTTAACATCGATAGCCCTAAAATATTTAAAAAAAAAATAAATAAAAAATAAAAATAAGTGTACTGAAAAATTCAAAATAAACTGAAACTCGACCCTACACTCTACAAATTCTGGGTTGAAAATGGACAAACCCAATGATTGGGTTAAATGTTAGCCCAACCTGCTGGGTAGTTTTATTCAACTCAAGTATTGTTTAAAAATTACTGTATTGCTTGCTTACAATGAACCCAAAGTATGTTAGAAATTAACACTTATTAATACGTTTAATGAATAATAATGAAACAATAAATATTTCTAATTAATAAATGTTCATATTTTGATCATTATTGTTGCATCAAATAATTATGTCTGATTTTTCCAAACTATTTTGGGTTCATTATAAGCCGAAAAAAAACCCAATTGCTTGGGTTGTTTTTAACCCAGCATTTTTTAGAATGTAAGTAACAAAACCTCCTAGCAACACCCTAGGAATCATCCAAAACATTCAAATAACAACATAAAACACTCAGAAGACCTTAGTAACCCTTCACTGTTTTTTTTTCAGTGTAGTTTTTGCTCTAATTTGGTTTGTTCCACTGTCTCTCCCAGATCTGTGTGTTTCGGCTGCAGACTCATCAGTGGTGCTTCCTGTTGTGTAACGTCATCTTGTTTCACGCGCTGCTGTTTGGGGGTGACATAGTTGAAGAGTTTCTCTTGCAGTCTTCTCCTGCCGCCTACACTGACCGCGTTGTCCTCGAGGTCCGAGAGCGTGCGCGCAAACTGGACCTGACCGAGACCAGGGTCAACACCTCGCAGCTCTATCCCATTAACACCGAACCCTGCCTTCATCACCAGGACCTTCTCATCCTCACGGTGGTCCTGAGTTCCCCTGGTAACTTGAGCCAGAGGGAGGCGGTCCGAAACTCCTGGGCCAATCAGACGTCGGTGCACCGTGTTGCTGTGCGGACGTTGTTTTTCACAGGCTCCTCCCCTTTAGGGGTGGAGAAAGATATGATGAGGGAGGAGTCGGGACGGTATGGCGACATCGTGCAGTTCGAGGGAGGCGTTTCAAGGGGAGACCGGCAGAGAGGACACTGGGAACAAGTTAAAATGGCACTTCGCTGGATCCTACTTTTTTGCCCACAAGCCCGATTTATCGTTCTTTCTGAGGATTCTGTGTATTTAAACCTCCCTGCACTTACAACATACTTGCTGGGACTGAGAACACATCCGGATGACCTTTACCTGGGAAGGGTCATCCATCGGGCCGCACCTGAGAGAAATCCTGACGAACCGTATTACCTTCCCTATCAGTTGTATCCTGACAAATACCTTCCAGACTTCTGCTCTGGCCCGGCCTTCCTTCTATCTCAAGACGTCGTGAGAAAAGTTTATGTCGCCGCGGAGGACATTTCGCTGCCCCTCCCCTCGGATGTTCTGATTGGCCTGTGTGCAAGACGGGCAGGTGTGGTGGCAACTCACAGCGCTCGGTTTTCCGGTGACCGGCACATTCGTTATAACCCCTGCTGCTATGACTTCCTGTTCAGCTCAGCAGGAATGGGGGTGGGGCAGATGGGCGTGGCTTGGCAGGATTTAGGGGCGGGGAAGGGGAGGGGCTGTGGCATACTGGAGACATATTATAGCTTGGTAGTGTGCAAAGCAATGACCTACTTGGATAAACTCTCCTTTCTGAATAACGACAACAACAAGGGCTAGAACGGACGGGGAAAGTTTATGTGTGTCTCTTAGATGTATAAATTGTTGTAAATATTTAATTTACGAAATATATAAGACATTTCACAAAGTATTCAAATTGATCTGTATTACCACTTAGGACTTTAAAAGGCTTTAAAGTCGACATGAAATCAAAATGGTTTGGGGCTAGTAAGTTTTTTTTAATACTTTAAATGAATACTTATTACATATTTATTAAATTGATCAGTAAAAAGTTTGTATTTCAAATAAATTCAGTATCTTGGTTTCCACAAAAATATTAACCGTTTTCAACATTGACCCTGAAGACTGGAGTGAAAAACTGGATGAAAATTCATCTTTGCATCACAGGAATAAATTTCATTTTAAAATATGTTTAAATAGAAAACAGCAATTTGAAATCGTTATAATATTTCACAATATTATTGACAAACAAATGCAGATGTAAGAGAAATTAAAACATTAAAAAAAATATTACCAACCCCAAAACTTTTTGAATGAAAGTTTATGTCTCATTGCAATCTAATGATTCTTCTGTGTCATACGTACAACAGTGTTAGAAGGTAAGAGAGAGTGAATTATTTATTGCTTTGGTAACAGAGAATGTTTCATAAATTATTAAAATAAATGAGCATATTATTTATAAATTATACACTCTCTTGTCTCTCTTACTGAATATATTCACAAATAAATCCCAAAGATAATATAATGTTTCAGTGAATATACATTAATATATTCATTTTGTCTCATTAGGCAAGAACCTGTTTGGCCCTCTACTGTCAAGATGGCTGAACTGCATTACAATCCTAATAAATAAAACACTGTACGCATAAATCAGTATCTACATTTTGCTCACACCATCCATACCAGCTTCAACCAACCATGTAAAACCAAATGCCACCAGGTCTCAGTTGGATTTTCCAATTGATAATGAATTTATATAGAAAAATGTTCGAGAGCAAAATATGCAAGACACATTTTTAAGCATTTCAACAGTTTTTATTACAAAATGAGCACATACAAAAAGGATAATGTACAAGCTTTGAAATTAAACAAAATGAAAACAAAACGAAACAAAACCAAAAACATTTTAGCAATGCCACTTTTAAATTCATCATTAGTAGTAGTAATAAATAAGGTACAAAAATTCCACCAAAAGAGAATTCTAACATTTTACACAGACTTTTTTTTACTCGACCAGTTACGTACTAGCAGTCACACCAGCAGGAGGCGCTATTGCTTTAATATGAATGATAAATAGTCTATATTCTGCTAGAAAATCCGCTAGTGAAAAAACACCCACAGCACGCGGCACCCCTGTCACTGGCACTTTTAGGACAACATTATTATTAATGTCTTTTTTGTTGTTGTTGTTGTTGGTTTTGTTTTGTTTTTCAAATGCAAGCAGCAGCAAAAAAATCAATCCTCTAATATCATTAGTAGAACATCTGCACTAGTCTTTATTTTCTCTATGTAGCTGTATATTTCTATTTAGTCATGTATATATTCAAACCTGAGAAAACATGCATTTTAAATCTGTTGTGCTTTATCATACTCTGTTAGTCCTGACCCTGCCATGAGACAGGGAGAAAGAGAAAGAGAGAAAGAGAGAGAAACTGGCAAAATAAACTAGGAAGAGAGAGGTTTTACATGTCCTGGAGACAGTCTGAAAGCGCCGACTGTCGATTTCAGAGATGAAGATTGAGAATAAAACAGAAATAGGCACAAGGAATGAGCGATTGAGAGAAATACTTGGGCTTGTTCCAAAACTTAGTAAGCCTCCTAACCTAGGCTAGACAACACCATATGCACACTGCCAAGGCGATGGCTGTTGTAAAAGATCTAAAATCACATGTATTCTTAATAGGGAATGCAATCCCAAAATGCACTGTGAAAATATCTGTCACAAAAGTTGGTGGAGAATGCGGGCACAATCATAAATAGAACTCAGTTTAGTATGGAATCTTGCTTCCGACACTAAATGAAACCATTTTAAATTGTGATTTTCTGACTTTTTTCCTCACAATTGTGAGTTATTAAGTCAGAAAATACAATTATAACACGCAATTCTGAGAAGAAAAAAAAAAAGGTCGCTTTTTTTTTTTAAATCAATTTCATGGTGGAAACAAGCTTCCATATTTTGGTACCCAAATGTACTGATAAAAAAAGTTCCATGTAATGAACAATGGACCAATATTTATGTATGCTATACATTTTTATAGCTTAGCAATATGCTAATATATAACACTATTGCTGCCCGTGTAGTGCACTTCAAAACAGTCAGTTATGAGGTTAGTATGCCGTCTTAGAAGGTAATCAACTATGTAAGGAAGCTCACTAGATTTTGAACACACCCTTAGATGTAAACATTAACAATTTAAGACTGTTCAAGACAGAAAAAGCATGAGAGAAAGAAAGCAAGCAGAGGATGTAAACATTGAATAAAAGTGTTAAACACTAGCAAACTATAGACATACGAGACGAAAGAGGTAAAGATCATGTAAACATTAACAATGTAAGAAAGACTTACATAGAGAAAGAGAGAAAGATTGTTGCAAAGGTCGCCAGAGTGGTAAAAAACAATGCCAGTGAGAGGGTGGCCTTGGAAAACTAAGAGTGCAAACAGGACAGCGAATCAAAACCCATAATACTCCCACTCCGCTGCCGTGTCTGACCAATCAGCAAGCGGAATGTCAGTAAGGTCACAGCACCAAAGGGAGAAACACACACGAACACGACCAACCGCATGCGAAGCATTCCCGCAAACCAACTCAAACATGAGGTAAGAGTTTTAATCATTGTGTTATTTCTAAATAAATAAAATATGATTCCATTGCAAAAAAATGAAACTATACAAAATTAAATACGCACCCACAATATCTACAGTTAGTAATAAATTATGATTGTTAAATACTTAAGGCATTTCAACGGACATAACCCTGTGTAAACGATCAACACGAGCCATCATCCACCAATCAGCACACAGAAGACTGGGGGGAGGAGCCGACGCACAGGCAAAAACGCTGCTCATTGGCTGAAAAAGTTTTTTTTTTAATAGTGGTTTTTAAAACGGCCCCAAAAATGTTGCAAGGGGTCAAATTTGCACAATAAGCGAAACTAAAGCAGAAGTTTCGAAAAACAATGCATTTTAAAAAGTAAGAAGATAATATTATGCTTTAAAAAAAAAAACAACTAAAAAGTGTAAGGCCACCAAAGCATTTTTTTTTTTTTTCAGTTTAGACGCTTTGCTAGCGATGATACGGAAATTTCACAGATAGTTTGTTTCCGCATTGTTTCTATATAAACATATCGACACAATGTAAAGTATTTGCTCTGGGTCTTGTTTTTAATGATTTTGTTCGGTTGTTGCGCTTGTTGACATTGTACAAGCAGAACAAGGTCGTTATTGTATTTCTCCCGCCCCTCCACTGTGATTGGACGGCTGGGTAAAGAGTGAGCGCAGTGTTTTACCCAAAGTTTAACATTGGCAATTGGTAAAAAACGCCGAGCACTCGGTGCTTGAGCGTGAAAAAGCGTAAAAAAAAATGTGGCGCTCCGATTGAAAACAACTTAAAAAGTATACCAGACTCTGGAAAAAAAACATTTGGTGGACACACAGCCTAAGGCCAGAAACGTACACATTGCAAGCATCTTCCCTTTTTTTTAATGTGCATTTACGTAGGTGTTCAAACATCTGCACCATTACACCAGATGTGCTATTGTTCATGCTGCTAGCTGTAAACATGTCAACAGTTTTTGCTCATTTTAACTTGCTCAGCAAGATTCTCTTAAAAAAAAAAAAACCCCAAAAAACATTTGACCTGAAGCAGAAAACCAATACGTACTGTTGTACGTTTCTGCCTCGGTGGGGCAAATACGAATAATCCGTGGTTCGTACTTCTCGACCCACTCGTGTGCGATTGGCGGATGGTCCTCTATCACACGACATTCTACATTGTAGTTCTAGCAATACAGCATAGCATCCAGCATAGCAACCACGAGGGGAAACCTGTCACACAAGAACATGGTTGGACACACACAAGCCCCGCCCCCCCTCCAAACACTGCATGTTTTAAATACCAATAATAAATACAGTAACCATGGCAGCGCAGCACCAGAGTGAGGCCGGGCACTTCAGCTATGCTCACATGTGCTTTTTCAGTAGGCATTTAGGGTCAAAGGTCATGGCAGGGTCTCTCTCTCTCTCTCGCACACACGCTACATAAGTCTGATAATGTTACGGATCGTCACAGCTTAAAGGAGCTAATACACATTCATGCATTCTCTCGCACACGCACACACACACACACACTTCCAGGTGTACCTTGAAACAACAACCCAAGCACAGATGCATGCAACTACTACTGCGCCTATCTACACGAATCCACCAATCACAACATTCTCCGCCTACTTTGTTGTTTTTTTTTTTTTGTGTGTGTGTGTGTAAGACAACAGCCCTCCTCCTGCTGTCTTGGAAATGTTTTCGTTGAGCACGTGTTCTTTTTTGGCTTCTCTACATGCACCGTCGTGCACCACTAACTCAGTGACCCATGAAAATATTAACACACATACGATACACGCGCACCAAAATGGTGAACAAGCGCACATACGCACACACGCAAGCCGAAGTAGCTCCAGTGTGTAAGACTAAAGCAGTATTGCAGATCAGAAATACAGTGGACACACACACACACACACACACACACTCCAGCAGCTAGATTTGACAGTGTCTTATCCGCTTCATTGTGTATACATTATAATTAGTGTGTAAGTGTGTGTGTGTGTATTGTATGCAAGCTGAGGGTCTTTAGTAAAGTTCATGGCTTAAGGAATTGCACAAATACACACACATGCTACGGACACACACCATTTCCCTACAGACAGAATCACTCCTTGCGACAGACCCTTTAGTAAGTTCTACCAGCATGTGTGTGAGTGTGTGTAGTGTCAGTTATTGTCATTGGCTCAGTAAAGCGTGTGAGTGTGTGTTTAGTGTGTGTTGGATGGCTCATACACGTGTGTAGGTAATATACAGTGTGTGTGTGTGTGTGGATGGAAATGTCTGTACAGACAAATCTGTGGATGTATAAGAGCGAAAGAGAGCATGTGTGAGTTATTTGTTAATGCGTGTGTGTGTTTCAGCTCTCGGGGGTGAGCTGTGTTTGGATGTCCACTCTGCAGATGGGACACTTCCTACTGGTGGCCAACCACTGATCCACACACGCCTGATGGAACAAATGCATACAGGGTAACCGCCTGAAAGAGGAACAGAGAGAGATTAGATCGAGGATAGAAATGGTTTATTTGCATGAATAAATAGAAAAACGCACAACAAAATGACTAAAACTTCAATTTAAAGGCACAATATGTAACCTTTCGCCCGTTCCAAACAAAGGCGTAGCTTGATGGAATCATGGGAGATGTCGTCTTCGCCTCACAGCCAGGGGAAAAGAATCGAACTCGGGCAAAAAAGCAGAGCAGGAGCGAGTGTTGTGGAGCTGAACGAGGCGCTGGAGCGGTTGATGACGAGAGACGGACGCGACACACGCAGCGGGACTTTTATTATGACACAGTCGCTGGTCAATATTAGAATATCATATTAATATAAACAA